>CBVK0102818262.1:0-11331 GCA_900067695.1 Picea abies
TTTCCAACTTACACAAAGTCTTGAGCCAAAGTGAAATTTGAAGGGGATACTTGGTGTGAATTGTTTATGTGGCTTATATCTTAAGTAACAGCTTATTTTGTATGATATAAGGACTGATATATCTTATAAAAATTGTCTTTACTTGATTTCATGCTTTGATTTTATTTGGATGCCTCTAACATGGTACTTTGTAGTACACCCCAAGATTTCACCCATGACATTGCGCCTTTTGTTACAGGATATGACATGTGTGACGTAGAGCATTGAGCCATTGGATGGTTTGACACACTCAAATACAGACCCTCACATCATTTGTACCTTGGATGACGTATAGATGGGATTGATTTTGACAGATATGGTCATGATGGCACACTTATGGGTAGAAATCCCATACATTGGACAGTGCACCCACACCTTACCTAGTCACTTGATGGAGGACGATGCACTTGGTTTGGCTTGGAAAACATGCAGAGATGAGATGCATCCCCTCACCACCTTAGATGCTACATTGTACGCCTTGGACACTGGGATTTGATGATGACATCATGTGCTATGGCTTGATGGAGATGATGGGGTTTGTTTTGCACATGGACACCACATGATAGTTTGAGGTGGCATGGAATTCTCCCACCTTGCTTTAACCTTGGATGATGGCATATGGCCTTGGGAGGCCCTCTTTCACCTCTATGAGGCTTGATGTCACCACACATGTGGCTTTGTGATGGCCATTTTGCATTTATTGTTATTGTAGAGGATATTTTTAGAGGTCGGCCCCACTTGTAACATGAATTATTGACATTTAGTGGAAAACAGTGTTAGGGTTACAATATATAAATAAGGCTAGCACTCATTCATTTTCTCATCAACTCATCTCCTCACACTTATGAGTGAGAGCTCTAGAAAAAGTTCCCTCTACTTTCTCTGGCTTCTTGGATCTAGTGTGCACCTTCGAACAAGGATTGTTTGTGGATTCTTTGCATTTTTTGGATGATATCTTGTTGGAACTAGGGTTTTTCTTGGCATAATGACTTGGATAAGTAACTAATTTTCTTTAAGTTGAAGTTTTTTCTCATGGAATAATGTGATAATTGTTATCTTGTTGTGGGTTACTTTGTTCTAGTAAAACCCTAGGAAGGAGACACAAGGGTTTCTCTCCTTCAAGAATTTTGAGTCCAAGTTTTGGTGAAAGCATTAAGAGACCTAATCTCTTGCTAGAATTCAAAGACCTAAGGCCCAAGATAGTGCACCTTAGCATTTTGATATTAGTTTATTTTATCCTTGAACTAAATAATCTGGAAGGAAAAAAATGACACCTAGGGCCCAAGAGAGGTTGCACCCTAGGAATTGTTTTCTTGTAGGTTTTAGTCCTAAGAGAGGTTGCACCCTAGGAATTGTTTTCTTGTAGGTTTTAGTCCTAAGGCCCAAGAGAGGTTGCACGTTAGGGTTAAAAATTAATTCATCTTGACTATATAATACATTCTTCAAAGTGTTGCATGCTTGACTCCGTAGCCCTAGAAAGTCAATGACACTAGTCTTGAATTCTCTTTTGGTGTCGAAAACACTCTTAGAATTAGTACTCTCTGTCTCAAAGCGATTTTACTAACTTTACTAAGTCTAACTTGGGAAAAAAAAATAATATTTATTATTGTTGTTACAAATCTTTACTATAGCCACTAGGGTTTAATTTAATTGTTGTGTACTTACTTGAAATTGTGGCTAAAGGTACTCAAAATCACAGTCTAGCAATTAGATGTTATTGCACTTATTAAAGGCTTAATTCTTATGCTCAATTGTTATACTTATGGGAACGTTTTCCTATTGTTGTCACAAAGCATCAATTGGTGTTATACATTGTCTTACCACTGTAAATTTGCAACAAAAATTGGTTTCATTGATTATCTAGTGTCTAATAGGTCATTAATGAGCTATATAACTTGGAAATTGTCTATTATATGATTTGGATTGTTTATTGTCTCGTACAGGTGAACCAATTACCTTGTTTTCCTTGTTACCTTTCCTAGAGCTAGGCCTAACATATAAGTGAACAAGATAGGGGGATGCAGGCTTGGATAAACTTGCTACTTGATCCCTTGAGGTCATTAGGGAAGCCTCCCTTGTGTTGGACCTTCATCTATCACTAAAACGAGGGAAGTCTCTACGTAGGTGAAAATGGTAGAAACTTCCAATTGTTACAAAATATATGTATATTTTGGGGGATTTGCACAAGTACAATCATGTGATAACAATTCCAACCCTGCAATGTGGTGCTTCTCAAGGAGATTGGGATCCTAAGATAACAAAATGAAGACCAATTTTATACAAGGGGGAACTGAAAATGTATGGAGATTGAATGTGTCACCTGCGAGTTCACATTCCATCCATAGATCTGACACTTCCTTTTATTGATTTCTCCTCTCTGAGCATCCAAAAAAGAGTCGAAAACATGATTAAACCTAGTAGAAATGGTCAGAGAAGCTCCACTAACCAACAACATATCATCAATGAATTGCTAGCAATTAACACTTTTTACTCCTCTAACAATATGGATTCCTGAAAGGTTCCTAGTGACCCTTTCAAATTCCAACTTACGCCTAACTGAATCAATCATTATGATAAATAAAATGGGAGATAGAGGGAAACCTTGTCACAATCCCTTGCTGCTTTGAAAAAGGTTGTGGGACAAACACTAATGAGAGGAGCTATCCCTGACAAATTGATGCAAGAAGGTATCCATTGAATGAAGGCAAAGAAGAAACCAAACCTATCTAGTACCTTAAAGATGAATGAGTTATTGACACAATCAAAGACATTTTCCATATCCAACTTAATAATCATACATTTCTCCCTTGCTACTAGGTTGGAATGAATAACTTCCTGCACTAGAACAATGTTGTCAATGATATGTCTGTTATGCATACAACCTCCTTGATTAGTAGAAATAATTTTGGGCATTTTTTTTGAGATAGACAACAATAATCTTGGTCAATATCTTATATGAGGAGTTACAAAGGGACATGGGCCTTAATCTAGAAAAATAGGGCATGTTCACTTTTTTGGGAATTAAATCCAAGAATGATGAATGTGTGTTTCCACCTAATTTACATGAGCTATGAGCATATTGTAACATTGTTCTTAAATCATGTTTAATAAGATCCTATAAATATATAAAAAATGATATGAAAAATACATCGAGCCCCAGGGTTTTGTCTGGCTCTAGGCTCCATATAGAAAACCTTATTTCTACTTTCCTCAATGGGTCAAACCAATTCTTGATTATCTTCACTTGAAAGTATTTTCGGGATGTGCTCCAACATTTCATCTACACTCCTAGACTCAACTTCATTTTTCTGAGAGTATATAGAAGCAAAGTGTTGTTTGGTTGCCTCGTTAATGGATTCAAAATCAATGATTTTGGTTCCATCCTCCATGAATATTTCCTTCACATTGTTTCTAGATAAGCGAGATCTTGCTTTCTTGTGAAAAAAACTAGTGTTCCTATCTCTTGCCTTGATCCAAAGGCTCTGAAATTTGAGGCGCCAATTCTCTTCCTCTTTCCTCATTAGCTAGTGGAGCTGACTTTGAAGCATAACTTCCTCCTCCTTAGTTTGCATCATAATCTCTTCACTTTCCATTTTTAATTTTAGCTCTTCAATCTTGGTGCGTAGACTTTCTTTTTCAATAGTGGGTGATGAAAAAGACTCGTTGGCCCATTCCTTTAAGGATATTTTGCAAATATTCTCCCATATATACACTGGAGTGTCGGGTATCCAAGTGTCCTGTGCTTGATGAATTCTATCAACAACATCCTGAGAAGCGAGCCACAACGGATTAAATCTAAAGGGAAAAGGACAATAGTTTGGGGCCTTCTAAAGATGGAGAGATATAAGATTATGATTTGAAGTAATAGTTGGAAGTATCTTGAATTTAAGATTTTGATCCTACATTAGAAAATTGTTATGAACTAGGAATCTATCAAGCCAAGCTGGAATATGACTAGGGCCTAATATTTTCTTGGTCCAAGTATACTTACCTTTAATTGGTTTGATATCCAATAGGTTTGATTCCACAATTAGTCCCTCCATTTTCTCCCAAAAGGTATCTCTACCAAAGCTTCCTCCCCTTTTCTCCGAGCTATGTATGATGGAATTAAAATCACCAACAATGATGCAATTCGTAAAGAATTCTAAGTTTTTGAGGTTCAAGAGGGATCTCCAACACATATCTTTTCCCAGGTAACTCACTGACATGTAAATATTAAAAATGATTATCACCTTACCATTTCGAATGGATTTGAATTTTTTCAATATCTTGTGTTGGGAGCTTAGAAAATAAAAATTGAGACTTACCTCTTAAGTATTACATAGAGTGTATAAACTTGTTGATGCCCCTCTTGAATCTTTAGATATTCCTTTTCACCTCGTTTCCGAAGCTCCTTCCCAATTTTGAATGCTTATACAACTTTCATTTTAATCTCCTAGAGTAGGAGTATCAATGGCCTTTTTTATTTGGTTAGATCTTTAACTGCAACTTATTTTGGGTCACTTCATAAACCCCTGCAATTCCAAGAGACTAAAATCATTATTTCGACAAAAAAATTATGGAACCCCCTTTAGAGGGCACATTACTTCCTGAGACTTTTGGAGACTTGGAGCCCATGCCATCATTTGCACAATGGTTTGTTAAAATCCCAACATAATGTCTTTGTTCACCTACTCCTCCTTCAAGGTTTTTAGCAAAGTGGCCATACTCGTGACATGATTTTCACTTGAAGGGTAACTATTGAATATGTTTCCAGTTGTCTACTGATATCATCATCGCTTATGGGAGACCTTTTTCCAGATCAACCTCGACGCAAATCCTAACACAAGGAAACATGTTTTCTTTTGGCTCTACCCTATCTATTTATTTTTCCATAGTGTTATTGATGCATCAAAGGGCATCATCGCCCCAACAATGGAGTGGAAGATGTGGGAGACACACCCAAACTAGAACATCTAAAGGGACATCATTCTCTGGGTTGAATTCGGGCATCCATATGTTCAAATACATTCCCCTTGCTCCCAAAAAATATGGTCAGTTGTGAAAAATCAAGTCTTGATCTCCCTTTAGTTCAAAGAGAAAGGTGTTGAATCCCCTCTTGCAAAAGAAATGATTCAAATATCCCTTGATATGAGGCTTCCAAGTTTTTTGAATCCAAGTAGCCAGTGTTTTGGGAGAAGGTCATATCCTTGTGAACTGACCGACCAAGCCATGATCTGATAATGCTAATTCTTTGTGTATGGAAGAGGTGGGAGATAATTTTACTTCAGGGATTTCCTTCGGTTTCTTCACAAAGTAAGTTAATTGAGATTTATAATTCCTGATAGAGGTCGTGACCATGGGCCTGAAATGCAATTGCTTATTCATCGAGAGGGGGATATTGTGCCCCCTCCTCCTATTTCCTTCCATCTCTCTCGTGTCTCTCTCAAAGTCGTATCGCACTAGGGTTCATGGGGTTTCACTAAGAGCTTATGTGCCTTTTCTATTAGTCTCATAAAAAAATCAAATTCAAATATAAATATAAATATAACTTTTACTACTTTTTTAGTGAGCCTAATGGTTAAGAACACTTTTCCTCGTAGGAGATTACATATTCAAATTCAGAGACCTTCATGAACTTTACTAGTCAAGTCACTACATGGAGGGGATCCGTTGTCATATAAACAAAGAGGTCTCATACACCAATTTAATGTCTAACTTAAATTTAACCTTAAAATTTAATAATAATAATGATGATTATTATTATTATTATTCCAAACAATAATTAATATTATCATTAAACACTAAAAAATATAATAAATTTAAAACAAAAAAACAAAAAACAAAAAACAAAAAACAAATTAATATAAATTTAAAACATATCTATTTTATAAAATCTTACCACCTCTATTTTTTTCCTCTTTATTTTTATCTTTATTGAAAATGGATTTTATACTCATAAAATTATGTCAAATTCCTTAAAACATAATTCACTCATCATAATTAATTTTCAAATTTTATATACAATATTTCTTTTCTTAAAAAACTTTTGAACTTTCTAAATCCATATTAATTATGATAAAATCTACTAATTTAATCTTAAACCACATTCCAACTCAACTATTTATCTTAAACCACATTCAAACTCAAATATTATTTATTCTTAAACCACATTCCAACTCAACTATTTATCTTAAATCACATTCAAACTCAAATATTATTTATTCTTAAACCACATTCCAACTCAACTATTTATCTTAAATATGTAACATTGCACTGTTGGTAGTTAATCACCAATATCATAAATTTTGAATCCATAACCGACCATGACATGAAATTTAACCATATAATCTTCACACATGAAATGTTATTTTTCTCTCATGAAAATCAAACATTTACCAACATTTTTATACTCTGCAATAAAATCAAAGAATAATATCCCTGTCCATGGCCACGTGTCCTTTTGCTTGAAATTGAATCTTAAGGCACAAAGTCAACTTAGCATTTATGGATATGGCACTGCTTCTTCATTTATTAAACATGAAAGTCAATAAACAACTCATTAGCAACTGTATGAGAGAATAAACAACTCAGTAGCAACTGTCTCAGAGACTAAATTTCTATTCAATCATGATTGTTAAATGTAAATTTCTATTCACACTTCCGTATTCGTCTAACTGTTCAAAGCTCCCCAGTCAAATTCTCAAGGTTTTTTAAATGATAACTATCGATAAAAAAATCCAAATATAACCAGAGGATTCTGAATTACAATCCTTCAAATCCATTGTATGAGTCCGCCTCCCCAGTTAAATCGAGATGCAGTGTTACAGGTACCGAGTGTTTAAATATTAAGAACTGATAATAATGGCGACTATACTGATCAGATTTCACACTTACAGACCACGTGAACGATAATATTAAACAATACCAACCCATGATAGATCGAATTCCTCTTTGCATGCACTTAATGAACTCCAAGTGACTTCCATTAATGTGAGCAACACCGATCTCTGGCATCTTTATATATAAAATTCAATCTCAATGACTCATGAACATTCTACAAACTGAAATTTTATGGAAACATTTCTTATTGAACAATTCATCTCAAACAACTGATATAAACTTATCCATTTGTTATTAAGTCGAGAGATCCTCATAAAGGCAGAACGTGTACAACATCAATAATTTAACAGTTAAATCTTTATTTTTATGGAGAAGAAAGAAACCGGGCTCAGCCTTCAAGAGTTACCTTCTTTGACCGGAATTTTGTAGCCTCGGGCACTTCTATTTTACCAACAAACCACATATAGAACAAAAGGAAAAAACAAAATTCTATATTGACTTCCTCAGCTATTATCACAGTATTTACAGCCGTGCCATGTGAACAACCAAATCCTATTTTCTCCTCTGCTAGATTTCCAGAGAACCATAATAAAAAAGAGCTACTGCAACATCCTTCTGCTTCAGGGATAGACAGTCGATTTCTGTAACAGAAAAACTTAATGAATCCTTGTACCATGGGTTACAGAAATCTGATTAGTTGAGGATAAAGGTACCATGGTTTTCTTCTGCCTCAAACACAAGTTCCAAACTCCCAACGAATGCAAAATCAGTCACATCAGCAATATAGAGGACTCCAATCCAACGTTATAAGATACTTTGCAACCAAGCATGCCCTGATTCTACCTAAATTCTAGGATGAGATGACTAATGGCAGAGTCAAATTACAATTATTGCACTTATGCCCAACTAGACACAAATCTTAGATTGTTCATGGTGACTAGCTGGATGAAAATGATGAAAATGAGGAAAGCGTCATGTGATCAAAACAACTTAAGCTTAACAGATAGATAAAATTCATTCCAACATGGTTTATCATGTCCATAGAGCCTCTCTTATATCCAGAGAATCGTATACAGTTTGGGCATGAGTTAGTAGTTGTTGGGGAGAATCATGAGAACTTGTACTGCAATCAGAAGGATGATGGTAATTATTAGCATGAATCTGATCATAATGAAGCTGATGATCATTCATTGTTCCCATGATAGCTTGCTTGCTGTCAATATTATCAGTACTATCTGAGAGCAATGCTTCCTGCTGCTGTATGTGCATGCACATAATCTCAGCCTGGGACCTGGCCAGCTGCATCTGTAAATTGGCCACTTGTTGTTGCAGATATGAGATGGCACCGACACACCCATAAACCGGATCCCTCACCCTTGCATTGGCTTCGTATACCATGCTGCTAACTGCATCTGCTCTCTGATGAACAGGGAGTTCCTGCAATACCCACTTTAGAGATCAGTATTTCGGTAGAATATCATTTTGCATTGTATATATAACCATTATAATCTTAGCATAAACACAATTGATTTCTTCCACTGGTTAGGGCAAGGAATCAAACCGTTGTACAAGCAAAACACAACGCCATATACATTATCAATTTTACAATCCCACAGCATCAATCTGGTTGTTTAAGCCCAATAACTATATAAACAGTCTACAGTCTACAGTCTAGTTGTTTACGTTGAACAGCTATATCAAGACAAAGCCCAGTGCAAATCCTAGGTAATTTTGATGGAAAATAAATTTTTGAATGATGAAAGAGACGATCTTGACATCATTTGTTGCATCTACAAATCATGCCATCAATCTACTTGTTTATGGCCAATTACGATGACATAATTTGTGACAGGACAACCTCTGGAAATCATGCATGATTTTGATTGAATAGATTGATTGAATATAGATGCCCTTCACTCATTGCATCAAAGGCATCAATCTGGTTGTCTAGCATTAATTATGCTCTTGATATGTCATCATTTGTTGGAATGAGGCCAAGTACAACCGGATGATTTTGATATAAGTGTTGTTTACAGCCAATTACCATCGTTAGATGTCATCATTTGTTGCAAAATACCAAATGCAAATTCGAAGTGATTTTGATAGAATAGATGCAATTCAATAATAGCATCAATCTGGTTGTTTACAGCTATTGTCCTCATTTGTCAAGATTAAGCTGTGTGTAAATACTAGATGATTTTGCTGGAATAAAGTTATACTATTTCAATCTGGTTGTTTACAGACAACTACAATCTTGACAAGTCATTACTAATTGCCAAATTGCTCTCAAGTGTAAATCCTGAGTTATTTTAATGAAATAGATACCATTCACTCAGATGTCTAAACAAAAGGAAAAATCCAATTGAAAAGGGTGATTTGAGATAAGAAAAGAAACAGCTTCCTCACACACCAATCCTAACTCTAAGAAACTTCGTTGAAACAATTGAAACTAGTACAATTTTTTCTATATCCTGGAGGCAAGTAGCAGTAATACCTGGAGCATCTTGCTAACGTTGCTGGCACCGAAGACCTTGTGAACACTGGCAAACTTCTGGGGCTGGTCTGCAGGGAAATAAGGCGCAAAAACACAGTCCTTGGCGCAACGTCGGCGTAGCAGCTTGCAGGAGGCGCATGGGGAGCTCCCTGAAGCTTTGCTGGTACCCATTCAACAAAACCGATTTCCCCCCGCAAACAATTTTTTCTATAAAATGCCCCTGTTCTAATTCTATCAATCTAAACAGAGGACCCGGAAATCCTTCCAAATAATCACTTTTTCTCTCTCTCTTTCTCTGTCAAGCTTGAAAACAAAACAGAAGAGCAACACAGGGAGCAGAGCAGAATGATGGATGCAAGAAGGGGGAGAAGTAGAACTAGGTATATACAGAATGCGCAGATCAGATCATGATGTATATAAATATAACGTTGAAGGTGGTGCCCTACGTGGCGTGACGTCATATACGCGTCGTGGTTGACTTTGGAAACCCATGTTCCGTCGAGGTGTGGGCATTGGGACAGAGCTTTTCTGTACAGTCGAGTCGGAAACGTTCATTTTCGTTCACACCCTGCGTTCCCATTTTGTGTGGCCGACACGTTTCCGTCTCAACCACGTGCGACCCTTCGTTTTCCTACCCCAGATAAAGGCCAGAGCTGTATCATTACTACCCCAGATAAAGGCCAGAGCTGTATCACTACTCTCTAATTACGAGGTTTTTTAAGGTAAGAAAAATATGCCACCCTACAACAATGACCCCAAATTACCTTCAATGTACAATAAAACTGTCAAATCTAAATATGCCACCCTACAACAATGACCCCAAATTACCTTCAATGTACAATAAAACTGTCAAATCTATTTTTAACCAAATAAAATTGGCAAATTTATTTGTAGCCAAAGGAGAGGTTCATTGGGTTGGTGAAAACGAGGAGGTGTTATATCGTTTTTATACTTTTTTATTATTGTTCCATTCCAGTGCAATAACAATGTACAATAAAATTGTTTCCAAATTAGCTTCAATGTACAATAAAACTTTCAAATCTATTTTTAGCCAAATAAAATTGTCAAATCTATTTTTAGCCAAAGGAGTTGGATTGGTGAAAACGAGGTGTTTGTATCGTTTCTATCACTTTTTGATTATTATTCCACTCCAGTACAGCAACAATGTACAATAAAACTGTGATTATTATTCCACTCCAGTACAATAACAATGTACAACAAAACTGTGGAATTTAATTTTAGTCCCAGGAAATTCATTATTGGGTTGGTGAAAATAAGGTATTGTATTATTTCATTAGAGGGTAATTATTTTATTATTAAATTAAATTGTGTTCATAATTACAATAGGATATCCTATCTATTCATAAATATTAAATAGTCATATTACATGTTGATATTTTCAAATCATCTTTTGATTTTGATTTTACAGGTGACATATTTTCTTTATAAGAATAAATACCAAAAAAAGGTTGTTTCATCATTAAATTGGATCAATAAATAAGGCACCACATCCCATAAATAGTAGTCATAGTTCCTGAAACCCTTTTTGAATTTCTTTTTCATTTCATATGAGAACATATTTTCATTGTTAATTATATATATAATTTTAAGTTGCCATCACTATATAATGGGTTATGGGAATTTATTTGATGATGATGATAGTTAATTTCTACTAAGGTTTATCGAACCTTGAGAAAAATAAAGAATTATTTGGTTCGCTTTAGAATTGTATTTATGTGCTCTAAAAAGTTAAGTAAAGCGTTCTTGAATCATCATAGTTTTGATGAGTTAAAATGATAGGAAAGTTGGTATTGTAACAAATATTTTAAAATTGTGATTTAATGTGGGTCTATGTAAGATATTTTAAAAGAAAGTGTTTTTCATCTTCAACCCCCTTTGTTAAGCCCTAATATTGGCTCATTACCCCTTAATTGGGGCATATTGCATTAGTAATGTTATTTTATTTATGTCGGCTT
>CBVK0102818263.1:0-10645 GCA_900067695.1 Picea abies
TCTGGCATAAACCTGTAGACCTGCTCACACTTGACAAGAAAGCATTAGTGTTGTTGGGAAATTATACCCTACGGACTAACAAGCTAGGGCTTAAACTTGCATGCAGATCATGACCCTTAAGAAATTACTTTTAACCTTCTATCCCAAACCTAAAACCCTTTTTCACATGCAAACATCGAAAGAACCAACTAACCTTTTTATCGACGCTTGATGTAGATCCTCCGTTGCGCTTTTATCTCCTTGCTTCTGCCAATCCTTCCAAAGACGATCTTGCAATCAAGACAAAAACACTACGCATGCATGCTATTGTTCTACTAGAGGGTTAGAGATTAAGCATAAATAAAATAAAATACATAAAACTCATACATTGGGACGGGAAAAGTATTCTTTATTAATCTCAAGATGAATCAACTTACAATAATCATAGAGACTGGCCACCGTTCCTCAATCCTGATCCTGGGCTCCTCCTCTTCTTTGTCCTCCCACTGCTTTGCTTGAATTCTGTTTAGGTTTAAGAAAATGCTAAAGGGTTGGGACAAATGGATTCGGCAATTGGGCATATTTTCTTTGCTATCTTTTTCCTCTTCCAAATAGTACCCCTACCCCTTCTTTTAGTACCCCTACCCCTTCTTTTATAGGCTAGAAGGAGCTAGGGTTTTGGACAAACTCTCAGTCATGCATGGCCGGAAGTTCGAGTTAACTAACCCAAAGCTTTTTGTCCCGTCGACAACATTCCATTTTTTGTGATTCTGAAGGAAAACGCGGGCTGTAGTGGGCCTGCTAGCGTTTGCCCGCGGGCTGTAGTGGGCCTGCTAGAGTTTGCCCGCGGGCTGTAGTGGGCCTGCTAGAGTTTTCTTTTTAAAAATGGAGTTTTTAGAAGAGTTGTTCAGTAATTTTTTGGCAAAGAAGGGATATGAGTTGGCTTGATTCCAGGTAAGCATGTGTGGTGCAATTTAGGGTTATAACAATTAGCGACAAAAGGTGGGGTGGTATTGCCACCCCGCAAAGCAATACATGTACATATGAGATAAAAAAATCATGAATGCAAATAGAAAGTAAAACACTCACCTGCACTTACCTGTTGGTTGCATGTTGGTGTAGTCAAACAACCAGTGAAGCCAAGCCAACAATGTTCCTTGATACCTGCCTTTGTGCTTCATTATAAACCAAAACAGTGATAAATTGAGCACAAAAATGTCATGAGTTAGAATATATATCATATCATCGGAAAAGTCATAATCTAACTCATGGAGGCGGGTGGGAGGGATAAAATCCTGCCAAGTCCATCTCCGAGAAAAGTACTCAATCCTATCCAAGAAAGGGTCATGAAAAATACAAGGTTCAGAAAACCAACTCAAAGGGTCTGCAAACTAGTTACCTAGGATATCCTCACACTCTAGAGTCAAGGAAGGAATCAACAAAAAATTAGCAGACGACTGGCAAACTATCAAGGGAAAGTTGAAAAACTGATTGGAACTAGCATAACCCAACCAACCATTGGAATCTAGGGTTTTCCCAGGAGGAAACTCAACATAAAAAAGGTACTTCCCAACTACACCTTTAATGGAAAAGTAAGGCAAAGTAATAACAGGTGGTTGGGGTGAAAAATCATGAGAAACCTTCTTGAGGCAAACAATCTCCTTACTTGTATTAAAATATGAGCACAACGGTAGTTGGCAATCATCTTCACAACAAGAGTCAAAATTCTCAGAAGGGTACTCATAAAAAATCTCAAGGTAAGATCGAAAATCATCAGGAGAATTAGGTACTAGGTCATCCATGGTTTTTTGAAAAGTACAGGTAAAAATCTCATCTCCTTTTTGCCACTGGTCAAAAGTAATCTGTTGCAGTAATTGCAAGGGAAACGTTTGAAGATGACCTTTCATGTCATAGATGGGATCTGTATCATAACTAAATGCATCCCACCTACGTCTCCCAACATGTATGAACTCATCGAAATCAGCTATGTCAGTATCAGTATCATAACATGGAGGAGTAAAAACATCCAATACTTTTTCACTCTTTGTGTCATACAGCAAAGAACCATTTAAAACTTGGAAGGGGGAACAATGTACCTTCCTTAATCCTTCCTACGCAAAAGATTCAAGTATTTGGATAGCATCATCATATGGGAGTTCTGCCTCTACATCTTCAGTCTTGAGACATAGCGGATCTAGCTCGTCCAAGGGTTCCACTCCTTCTTCATTCTCTGAGTCATAAAACAAGGTATCATCAAAAGAATCAAAATAACTTACCTCATTTTCTTCATCTTGTGCAGGAGTGACAGGATCTTGGAGAGCTTCATCAGGCTAAGGAGTGATCACTGGTGCTTCATCTTCATAATTCTCATTTCCGGTTACATCTTCGTTGCATTCTATTGGATTATGGGAGATATCTTGCTCCTCTTCAAGGGGTTGATAATGGTCTTCACAAACCTCGTCTCCTACATCAGAGGGTTCTTGGTATTGATCATGATAAGCTCTTCTGAGATCATCTACAATCTCAGTGGTGAACCCTTTGTGGTGTAAGGTTACCATGATGTTTTGAAGGACATCTTCATACGTCTACAAATCTATCCTAGTAAATTCGATAAACTTATTTATGAGGTGTATGAACGATGATATACCCCTGTCCTTGCAACAACCCTTAAAGAATTTTTGTAAGTAGGGTGGCAGGGTGAGCAAAAACAACTTTATAAGAGCATCCTCTCCTCCCAACCTTATCTCGCTCAAATGCTCCAAAAAATTAACTATGTGAGGAGCTAAGAGCCCCAAAAACATTGGAGAGTTGTCTAACCATTTATTATCAAAGTAATTTGGGTATCCTTGAAAACTTCTGAAATCAATACTTGGATACATTTGTTCCCAGTATGCCATGATCCCATAACTTGAAAATATCATTGAAGGTAAAGTGGCACGCTAAGAAAAATCAGTGAAGTCATCAGATAGTTTTCCTGAAACTACCAAAGAATAGGGGGAAAAATTGTAGTGGAGTCACCAGGTAAGCTTATAAGAAAAGGAATTTGAGACAAGGCTTACCAAAAGATTTTTCGTTGAGGAAGATTGACTTAGTGATCCCCAGCAACAGCGCCAAAATGTTATCGCTCAGTTTGTAGTCTAGGTCAAATCACTGGAAGTTATGGACCAAACTGGCGTAATAGGAGGTTCCACACCCACTGTCACCTCGATGGGGGGCTCTTTCTATTCAGGGTGGCTAATCCCAAGGGAGACGTCCCTAGTAATCTGGGGTCTTGAAAGGGAAAGGATCAAGAGATTAAGGCTCAAAAGGTCAAAGTAGGTTTTCCCCTTCACAGATTACTGCCAAGAAAGATAGTCAAAATGAAGGTATTCCACAGAAAAGGCACCTGTTTCCGAGACAAGGCAAATAAAACTAAAATATGCCACAGTGGTTAGTACTTCAATTGTTAATGACTATCAATATGAAATAGACATGAGCATAAATAAAAGTAATTGTTGACGAAGTCAATGATTGCAACAAAGGCTATGGATTATAATATTACTTCTTCAATAAATACAAAATGATAATAGCATTCGATGTACAAAATAAATCCTTGGATTATCACAATGCAAAGAATGCTCACATATAATGTTGCTACGTCAAGCCTACTAGGGGTGACATCAACCTAGTTCTAGGTTAGTTTTGCTAGACAATGAGGTGGATGTTTTGCTAATCAGGCCAATGAAAATAATCAACACTTCAATATCTATTGTTAGATGACTTAGACACAATGTTCTATACCAAACAAGAGTTCAAAAGAGGCATGACGTCATCATAAAATTAGGGTTAGTAAGTCGCTAGGGTTAGTTAGGGTTTCAAATTTTGGAAGGTTGTTTTAACACAATTGACTCAACGTTGGAGTTCTAGACTAGTGCCTTAGGGTAAATGGAGTCAAGGAGCAATGCTAAAGTCTCGGGAGAATCTAAATCTAAGGACGGGAGAGTTAGGCTTAATGGTGCTGCAATGGCAGGGCCATGAAGTCAAAACCTTAAGGGGAGGAGGCTCATTTCGATGTTGCTTAAGCAAGGCCTCATGCTCCTCCCTCTTTCCTTAAAATTCATTGGCAAAATGGCTAGCTTCAAAATATAAATCTAGGGATGAAAAGTGTTGTAGAGCCAAGGCTCTTAAAAATCTAAAGGTCAAAACCCTAGGTGTAAACTTAATTAGGCCTAGGACGTCTTCCTTCTTCAACTTATATTTCAAATCTAACTCAGCAAAAGGGGAACTAGTGTAGCAACGGCTAGGCTAGGTTCTCCTTAATCAATGGCTAAACAAGTCTTCTATCATGGGGACATGAAGCAAGGACCTACTTGTGTGCTTGCTTCCTAGGGTTTCAATGATTAAGCAAAATAATAACAATGCAACCATAAATGTAAGAGATGTATCCTACAACCATTCAATCAAGAAGTTTTGTATGAGAAAAAAACTTACAAATCAAAGAAGAGCTTATCAAACCCTAGTTGTAACACCTTCCAATGATAGAAAAAACCATAAATATGCCAAAGATGATATTCCACAAGTGTAGCGCCTCAACTCCAAGAGCCAATACCTAGACAAAAGACTAAAAATTATCCTCTCACAAGAGAGTGAGTTCTCTTCTATCCAAAATGAGGCTCAACGTCCTCTATTTATATCATTCAAATGACCTTTAATTACAAAAATAAGTCATTAAAACAACCGACAAGTCTGACTAACAATAGTTACATTATTTGTCACATTAAATGCTAAAATTTCATAATTATGAGCTAAAAGGGAGATGTCATGCCCCTATGAGGGGGATGTTGGCCCTTTTTGGGCAAGATCAACATCCAAAAGGCAAAACGTTGGCCCTTCTAGGGCTCCTGCAAGCTGCCAGACGTGCCAAATGATCCCAGCACACTACCACATGCTCCAGAAAATGTCCAGCCTACCCTGGGTAGTGTCCTGTCCATCAAAGCCATCATCTCATTTGCAGTGGGTGATCCCCCCTAGGACAATCTCTGCCAAAGCATCCTGGGTGAGGACATCCTTCTTCTTCTTCATGTAAGGGCTCATCACAACGTTGTCCTACCTCTTCCATCCCAGCAACCATCTGATGGGCTCTTCAGCCCCATGGAGGTCCAAACTAATCATATACCCATGTGTATCGGTCCACTGGTACCTGTCCTCTGAGAATGGTCCTGCACATCAAAAACTACGCCCTCCATGGGCTCATTAGTCCTCGAGATCATAGCAATGCAAATCATATTTCATCATTAAAGTTATCAAATACATACATGAAATCCCTAACATATCATCTAAGAGCTCAAAGACATTACACAGATCTACTATAGAAAGATGAAGAAACTGACAAAACAACCTATTGGGCTAATACCCACAAGAGATGAAAAGTTTCCTCAGAAGATCATTCAAGCCGTGTTTATTTTATGAGATGATATGGTTTAGGGATGTCTAGTCATAGTAAGACTAAGGGCAGGTGTTGTTTGTGGGTGCCTTTGTAGGAGGCGAGTTGTACCCGTCATGGATGCATTTTTTCCAAGCCCTTTATTGCCTTTATCTTTTATTTATTGCTTTTCTTTCTTTTTTACTTCAAGGTCTAACCAGAGGACACTGCCTTGGTGTGGTGACTAGAGCTGATAGTGTTACCCATTGGTATCTTCGCAGAGATGGTAAGGCTGGCTTGTGATGAGACCCCCTCGAGACCCCCTCTCCCTTGTCCATGCAACCAAAGGTCACTGCCTTGGCGTGGTGACCAGATAGTGGCAATGTCATACTGCTGGATACCTATGAAAATAATGGGTCGTCTCATGATGAGACCTCCCATCCTCTTGGTTAGGTATTGTTTTATTATTTTTCTTAGGTTCCCTTTAGTTTCTTATTGAGAGGCCTTTTATTGCCTTCTCGGGGATCCCCTGGGTGAAGCATCTCTAGGTTTTATTTCCTATGGATTTTATCTTTTTACCAGCTTCTTTTACCCCTTGGGCCTTTAGCCGCTTCTTCCCACAAGACAAAGTGTAACCCTCAAAGGTCATCCTAATGACCAGACTAGGGGAATGGGATATATGTGTGGGAGATAAGATGTAAAATGATAAAATGGTGGGAGCAGACGATGGCTCTGCAAATCCCCCTTGGTGGCTAACCAAAACCCATGAATATCAACTTGCTAAGTCATCCCATCAATCACCCCAACAATGGTCAAATGGATTAGTGTAAGATCCAAGAAATCATCAGAAATGAAAGGAACCTAATGCATATATAAGAGGGTTATAACGATCACATATGACACATACCATGATACCTTGGAAAAATTACCTCATGGAGAAAGATTCCTCTCCGATGCAAGTCCAAGCCGATGGTGATGGAAAATGCTGCTGCTGACAGGATAAGTCTGGCGAAGACGAAGAAGGATGGGCCCTCCAGGGCCATTCTCAGGTCAATCCTACTCTCGGTACTTCATGTCTAGGACCTGTGGGCCTCGAGACATGATCTCCTAGTTATCCCTAGATATTGGGGATAACAGGGTCCAGCGAGGCACTCCTTTTGCAAATGCAACCACACTTTGTCGCCCACCTAGAAGTTGTGTGGAACCTGATGTTGATCATGTCGTTTCTTGTACTTAGCATTGGATCTGTCCAAGATGTCATGAACCTGTTGGTGGATGTGTTGAATGTTCTCAATGAAGTTGTTTGCCTTATCCACTTCAGACTGGACATGAGATGAATCTTCCTGAGTAGACACAAATGGCATGGCTATGTCAATGGGACATAGTGGCTGGAATCCCAAGCCCACTTGAAAGGGGTTGTGGCTGGTTGAGCTATGGAGAGCCTGGTTATAGCTATGTTGTACATAGGGGAGGCTCTCATCCCATGTGCGTGGATGCTTTGAAATGTACATGCGCAGAATGTGTATGATCATCAAGTTGACGACTTTTGTCTGGCCATCAGTTTGTGGATGGAAAGATGTGGACTTGGTGAGCTTGGTGTCCAAAATCGACCAGAGGCTGGACCAAAATGTACTGAGGAACCTACTGTCCCAATCTGAGATGATATACTGTGGGATCCCAAAGTGTACCCACACTCGTTCAAAGAAGAGTTTAGCAGTGGCTTCTGCTGTGATATTCTTATCGCAGGCTATCATAATGGACATCTTCGAGAATCGGTCAACGACCACAAAAGCATAGTCATTGCCATGCTTAGTAGAAGGACGGCCTGACATGTAATCCATAGAGATGGATTCCAAAGGTCGATTGGGGGTAGGAAGCGGAGTATAGAGGCCTTGCTTCTTGATGGTCGGTTTGGCAATGGCACAAACAGTGCAGGACTTGATGTACTTCCCGACATCTTGTCAAAGGTTCAGCCAATAGAAATACTTTTGCAATACTGCCACAGTTTTCTAGACCCCGAAATGCCTAGAGACCCCACTGTAGTGCGCCTCCCAAATCATCTTGGCACGCTCGCTTGAAGGAACACAAAGGTGTCCCAGGTGACAAAGAAGGGCATCGTGGAGGTGAAAATTGGGAACTTTCTTACCCTCCAAGAGTGTATTATATGTGTGGCCGAATTTTGTATCACTTGTGTAGAGAAGCGGCCAATCAGAAGTCTCGTGCCCACAAGAGTTGAGCACAATGGTTAGTGCCATGATGGGTGGTCGACTAAGGCAGTCTGGAACATTATTGGTGCTGCTTTTTTTGTACTTAATGTTTATATGAAACTGTTGGAGGTATGTGGACCACTTATGATGGCGATCGTTCTACAACTTCGCTTGTGTCTATATGAACTACAAGGGTTAGTGGTCTATGTGGATGACCATTTCCTTTCCCAAAATGTATTGCTTCCATTGCCGACAAGCCTTCACAATGGAATACATTTATTTGTCATAAGTAGGATACTTCCAGACTGTGTTAGAAAGTGTCTCACTATGATATGCCACTGGATGCCCATGTTGAGTAAGGACCGCCCCAATAGCATAGTCAGAGGCATCTGTCTCAATCTCAAATGGTTGTTGCAAGTCTGGTAATGTGAGCACTAGTGCAGAGCAGAGGTGATGCTTCAACTCCCCAAATGCCTTCTGTTGAGATTCATACCAAAAGAATTTTTCTTTAGCTCCTCCCTTGGTGACTTGACTCAAGGGCTAAGTGATATGAGAGAATCCTAACACAAACCTGCGGTAGAAATTGGCAAGACCTAAAAAGATGTAGAGCTCTGTTAGGGTGGTTGGGGCTGGCCAGTCCCGAATGACTTGGATCTTTGCTGGATCCACATGCACCCCCCGCTCATCACATGCACCCCCCGCTCATCAATAATGTATCCCAGATACTGAACCTGGGTTATGCCAAAAGTGCATTTCTCCAAATTTGCACACAACTTGTGTTGCCGCAGTGTTTGGAGGACCTGTCGGATGTGGTGGAGGTTCTCTTCCCAAGTCTAGCTGAAGATTAGAATGGCATCCAAGTACACCACTACAAATGAGTTGGTGAATGGCCGCAGGATGTCGTCCATTAGCCTCATGAAGGTTACAGGGGCATTTGTCAACCTGAAAGGCATGACCAACCATTCGAAAAGGCCCTCCTTGGATTTGAATGCAGTCTTCCACACATCAGAGGGTTCGATTGGTACCTGGTGATACCCAGACTTCAAGTCGATATTGCTGAAATATTTTTCCCCCTTGAGTTGGTCCAGAAGGTCATCAATCTGTGGGATCGGGTACCTATTCCAGACAGTGATCTTATTTAGTGCCCGATAGTCAATGCAGAGTCTCCAAGTCCCATCCTTCTTCTGCACCAATACGATCGGGCTCCCACAGGGCGATGAACTCAGCCGGATGTGAACTTTCTACAACAGCTCCTGAATCTGCCTCTTGATTTCATCATTCTCCAGGACAGAGCATCAGTAGATGGGTCCATTAGGCAGTGGCGCACCTGGGGTCAGATCGATCGGGTGCTTGACCTGGAAGTGTAGAGGCACCCTTGCGGGGGAGGTGAAGATGTCCTCGTACTCCTCCATGACCTTATCCATCTGTTGTTTTCGTGCAGCGGGTCCCTATCTGGAGGTCATGGCCACAGTATTCCTCTTTCCATGAGGGTGGATCATCAAGAAAACAAATTTCCTGGTTTTGGAAATGAGCTTACTACATTGTTTTGCAGTAACCAAAGATATGGTGGTAGGCGGTGCTATCTCCAGTATCCTGTACAGCTTATTGCCCAAAGTGATAATAAAAACATGAGGCTTGGAATCATATACAACATGTCGCTTCCACAAGTACGGTTGGCCTAATAATAAATCAGAAACATCAAGAGGAGCAATGTCACATAATACCTCATTCATGAAGGGCTTGATGTTGTAGGGAAGGCGACATTGTTGACTGACGTAGATGTCTCGTCCTTGGTGTAACCACCCGATGGTGTATGGTTGTGGGTGTGTTATGGTCAGCAAGCCCAACTATTTCATGACCTCTACTGAGATGAGGTTCTTATGGCTCCTGCTATCGATAATGAACTACAACGGGGAACCCTTTACCCACATCTTGGAATGGAAGAGATGCTCTGCCTCCTCTGGATATTCTAGTTCCTCCTTCTGGATCTTCGTGGTGGCAATGGTGGCGTTGGGCTCCGCATCGATAATCTGCTTCCCCCTGTCATTCCCCTTGTCAGGTTTTGATTCATAGTTAGAGAATGCATCTGATTCAGAAGCCTTCGACTCGACTACCAGTGACTGCTTGGCCCGACACTCACTTGTGTTGTGATTAGAGCTCTTATGGAACTCACACCACTTCCCTATGTCCTTTTTTGGCATCGTGGTTTTATTCTTTTCTTGTGGCTTTGGTGGGTTGTCCTGGGTTGCCTCGCCTTGGCTTGATCCTTTGTTTTGCGGTTTGGGAGTACCTTTCCCTTGCTTCTGATTTGTAGACCCAAAGTCTTGCTTCTTCTGTTTGCACTTCTGCTCAATCTTGGTAGCATATCGGTATGCCACACCAAGCGAGGAGATGTCGAGGAACTCCATGTCCTCCTAAATGTATCTTTGCAGACAACTAAGGTACTTTAAAAAAAAATGTTTCTCTGAATCTTTGATACCCAACTTTGTGCGTAGGGTATGAAACAGATTCGTCATCTCATGCACATATTGGTCCCTTTGCTGCCGCAACGTAGTCCACTGTATGTATTTGTACTCATAGCTCCCCATGTGATAATATTGTTCCTTGATGGCATCTTGGAAAGAATTCCAAGTGGGTGCGGCAGAGAACAAACAGGGTTCTCCCTCGCCCTCTTTCTCTGAGTAGGTTTCCCACTAGTCCTTGACATGGGGGGTGGCTTTGAGGAGTGCGAAAATAATCTTTTCTCGGTAGGAAAAGTCATGAACCGAGAAATATCCTTCTAAAAGATTCAACCATCTATCTACGACATCTGCATTTATTTGGCCATCAAATATGGGAATGTCAAAGTTTACTAGTACCTTAAAAGGAGTGGCACCTCCAGAGTGGCTTTTGGATGTCGATGCGCCACCAGTCGGAATTCGTTGAAGAATCTGGGCAAAGTTGTCCATCATCGCATTCCTTTGTTTCTCGAGGTCCTCCTCGAGCAACATTTTGATAGGATCTCCTGCGCCCTCATATTTCTTTTCTTCCCACATGGACGGTCGTCGGGGTTTGCGAG
>CBVK0102818265.1:0-14900 GCA_900067695.1 Picea abies
GCTTTGACAACTCGATATAGTGGTATCCTTTGTTTTCGAGTGTGCTTGATCTGTGTATCCATGATCTGATCAGTTCTATCTTGCTCCATGTAGTCTGGATTTAACTCTGTTGGTGTGAGTTGTTCTGCCATGTCAGATGTGTCTAGTAGAGGTGTAAAGTAGGGCTGAAGGCAGTCCACATTGAACACTGGGTGCAGACCAAGAAATGGTGGAATGCTAAGCTCAAAGGAATTTTCCCCTATAGCCTTGGTGAGGGTGTACGACACATATCGGAGCGGACGAATCTTGCGGTGGGGCCAGCGAGGCGCTCCTTTTGCAAATGAAACCACACTTTATCGCCCACCTAGAAGTTGTGTGGCACCCGATGTTGATCATGTCAATGCTTGTACTTAGCATTGGCTCTGTCCAACATGTCATGAACCTGTTGGTGGATGTGTTGAATGTTCTCAATGAAGTTGTTTTCCTTATTTGCTTCAGACTAGACATGAGTTGAATCTTTCTGAGTAGTCACAAATGGCATGGCTATGTCAATGGGACATAGTGGCTGGAATCCCAAGCCCACTTGAAAGGGGCTTTGGCTGGTTGAGCTATGGAGAGATCGGTTGTAGTTTTGTTGTACATAGGGGAGGCTCTCATCCCATGTGCATGGATTCTTTGAATGGTACATGCGAAGAATGTGTACGATCATCCAGTTGACGACCTCTGTCTGGCCATCAGTTTGCGGATGGAAAGTCGTGGACTTGGTGAGCTTGGTGTCCAACATCGACCAGAGGCTGGACCAAAATGTACCGAGGAACCTATTGTCCTGATCTGAGATGATAGACTGTGAGATCCCAAAGTGTACCCACACTCGTTCAAAGAAGATTTTAGTAGTGTCTTCTACTGTGATATTCTTCTTGCAGGCCATCATAATGGACATCTTCGAGAATCAGTCGACGACCACAAAAACATAGTCATTGCCCGGGGACGTAACTTTGGCATACGATATCCGTTTGACGCGTTCTATACCTTGTTAGAAAGATCTATCCGAGGACTACAAATTTTGGGTGAGAAACATGATCTAAAATCCTTATTGCTCCCCATTTTCCCAAAAAACTCCGTTTAAGGCCTCAAAACGGCTCTGAAAGTTCAGGACCCAAAAAACTGCTAAAAATAGTAAACTATGTGGAAACTGAAAAAGTGAAAGAAGCGATGGTGGGGGTCCAAGTGGAATAGGTGGGTGGCTACCAATATCCACCTGGATCAAGTTGGGTGGAACATGGTTGTTCCATTTTTATTCCCGCATCAGGTTTCAGATATGTATCTCAGCTTGTATTCTTTATCAATGTTATATTATGGTTATTATTTGTTAGGAATATGATTGACTGTGTAAACATAAGTGAAATCAATTCTTAAGGGACTATATGATCATGTTTCCTATGGATTATCATAGTTAAATAATACTAAAATATTGGTTGTTTGAGATATGATGGTGGTATATCTATCTATCTATCTATCTATCTATCTATCTATCTATCTATCTATATATATATATATGCTCATACATAAAGAAATGGTAGAACTATTGTTTTATTCCTATCGACATTAGATTATATATATTTTTAATTTCTATACAAATCTATACATAACAATCATTGTATAGAAATGGTACAATAATGAATAAACTCAAATGGGTGCTTATCAATTTGATAACATGTAAAAATTAGAGAAAATAATAATAGTTTGAATACAATCTTTATTACCATAGAAATATAGTGAGGAACCCAAAGTATGTGACAAAAGAAACCATTGTATTCAATCGATCATTGTTCAAAAGTATTATAGTTGGAGTACCATAGACCAAAAACTCCACAACCTCTTATTGCAAACAAAGCTCTAAGAAATTTTACATAGAATCTGTATTCTAACCAAATTCAATGCGCGCATAGATCATAACTTGAATACCTTTTGAGCGAGATGTTTCCTTCATCCAATTACCTCAAGTTGCACCACCTACAAAAGAAGAAAAATGAGGGTTTAGTAAACTATGCTAACATTTTTCTATGGAACTCAAACAATAAGAATAAGTCAAGGACAATACTTAGCTTGCGTCTTGACGAAGGTCGAGATCGCATCTTGTTCCTTGTGCGACAATTTGTCCATGATCGAGGAGGAGGAGGAGTGGACCCAAAATTGACTAATGGGTACCCTTTCAAAAACAAAAAGGGCCCCATCAGTTTTTTCCCATATCCGTGCATAGAACTTCACTTATAAAACATAGAAAAATAAAATAAGTAGTATACCGTGCACAGATTTATTCAAACATGGCACATATCATAATAATTCTCCAAACCCTATGTCTATTCACTTTAGATCTTTAAAATCTAAAGAGGCGCATAAGATGCGACCTATGCATGTTTACATATTCATATGAGGCGTATAAGAGGAAACCTATGTATATTTAAATTAGAGCTAAACAACATTACAAAATGGTCAAATCCAAAAGTTTGAGTGCATAGCAACATACAATAAGAACCAAATCCATAGGTTAAATCTAACTCTGCAAAAAACATTTCAAACTCTATGACTTTCGAATCAACAATTGATTAAATGAGTTACACTCTCATTTGCTAGTGTAGAATGGTCAACATAGGCAAGGTCGTTCGAAAACTAATTAAATTCATAACTATACTTCAAGTGAAGGATGTTGTCGAAGTGGCCATGAGAAAATCCTTCCTAACAGAGAATTTGTTTACAATGAGAGGGTACAAGAAAGTGTTGTGTTAAAATGAATAAAATCTCGATGACATTTATATACACAAAAGATAAACACAAAACTTTCCATAGAGTGTAATATTGTCATATATTTACACAGAGCGTAAATGGTGAATTTTATGCACAGAAGGTAAAAACGAATTTCCCACAGAGGGTTAGTATTGCAATATACATATAGAGTGCAATTAACAAAATTCCCTACAGAGTTCCAACAACAGAAAATCCTGAAAATACCAATCCGCATAGCAAGTGTTGGGACCTCTGGACGAGTTCTAGAGGCTAAGAATGACAGTATTATATGGTGAAATAAAATAAAACGCATATGGAGGCACAATGTTAATGTACTCTAAATCCTCAAACTAAGAAAAGGAAAAACAAGAAGTATGTCATGGAACCACACTTTTATTTCTACATTGTACCAAGACAAAGAATTACATTCACGGTATACATAAGCAACAAAATTGGTACTTACCTTGTGCATAGAAGAATGACATTGGTGTGTTACCTCCTTCCATCACTAATAGAGTTGAGCCTTACGAAAAAAACATCGATCGTATACAACACAGAGTCCATCGCTCACAAAGTCAAGCCTTACGAAAAACCATCAGTCGTATACAATGCAGAGCCCATCGGTAACAGAGTTGAGCCTTATGAAAAAATGTCGTTCATATACAGCACAAAGGCCATCACTCATAGAGTCAATCCTTACAAAAAACCATCGGTCATATACAGCGAAGAGGCCATTGCTCAACAGATTTGAGCCTTACAGAAACCATCGGTCGCATACAGTGCAAAGGTAGTGTGTGTTACCAACTAGGGAAAGAACAAAAACAAGGGTTGCCTCGAGGGCCTTGCGAGGCGAGTAACAATAGTTGGTATGCCCCAGGTTACTTCCATGTGAATTCAAGGGAGGTGTCGATCCCATGTTTGGAAGTTCTGCCTAAGTGTCAAGTATAGGATGTATGAGACAGGTTTCCCCATTAATGGACTAGGCCGGGAGTAAATGCCTATAGGACCTGACTTGAAATTCCCCATTAAACTGGTTTTGAACCAATTTATTGCTGAGTCATGTTACCAATTGGGTAGGGTTACAAACAATACATTATGTATTGGTATATGCTTTCTACACTATGCTAAGGGAAGAGATAATTATGGTACCCACATAAAAGTCTACGTTTTATACGATATGTATATCATTGGGAATAGTGTTAGTGTTATGGTATACATATAATAGTCTATGTTGTGGATAGTGTTATGGTTATGGTATCCATATGATAATCTATATGCTAAATGTTATGTATCGTTATGGTTAATGTTATTGATAGACTATATGATAGTCTATAGTCTATAGTCGATAGTATACATTATTGATTGGAGCTAGGAGAATTATGTATAAGTGGACGATAGAGGATTAATGATAGTCTATTATGCGCTATATTATGGATAGCATGCCATGAAATATATATATATGGATAGTATTATTGTGATGCTATCCACATGATAATCTATATGATAAATGTTATGTATCCTTATAGTTAGTGTTATGGATAGACTATATGGTAGTCTATAGTCTATAGTTGATAGTATACATTAATGATTGGAGCTAGGAGAATTATGTAGAAGTGGACAATAGAGGATTAATGATAGTCTATTATGCGCTATATTATGGATAACATGTCATGAAATATACATGGTGTTTATTATAACGACTATGAAAATGGTGGTCACAATTTTCTTCAATACAAATAAGTGTATCATTATAATCAAATAACGACGGTAAATCTGTTATGCATACAATAAAGGAATAACAATATGTTTAATGGATTTTCTTTTTATCACAATCAATGTTAGAGAGTCAAGGAAGTTTAATGTCCCCTAACAAAAAAAATAAAATTGGGAAATTTGGGGTACATTACAATAATGGTTTCCTGCAATCTCTACATAGGACTCAGGATCAGATGCAGGAACCATATAGAAATACATGGGTAATAATGTCTCTATAGTTGTGATGGCATGAAAAAAACCCTCAAACTTGTATCTTGTCCTCCTTGGATCGATAGGAGCAACCACTAGATATATGAATAATTGTAGGGTATGGTGTTCCCATGGTAGAATGAGATATGGATTAACAATAACATGCTCATGAATATCTAAAATATATTTTAAAATCTGATTTGAAATATGATCTAACTAGCATAAATAATCCTCTCTGAGATTGGCTTCAGGAAGAGGCGAAGAATATTTTGTAGGTTACTCCTATAATGCATGCGAGAGGACTCCATCAAACTTGTCACTTCTTTCAATGGAAAATGTATCTATGGAAGAATCCAATAACCTATACCCTGAATCTTAAATCCAAGTATTAGGCAAGGAATAAATAGAAATTAGAGCATGGCCCTTACCTTGGTCTTCCAGTGGCTTTTCTCCAAGATTTTTCTTGGCATTTTCCAGTATACAATCTTGAATATAACTTTTATAAAGAGCTTGTTCCATTAGATAGATTGTATTCTTCATGCATGAAATTTCTTGATGATATCCTCTGTTGCAGTAATTGCATTTGGATTTCTCCTCTAATTTTCCCTCTTTAGAAGACTCCTCAATGGATTTGAGGTTTTCTCTCTTCTTGTGATATGGTTCCTTCTTTCCTTCTTTGGTTGTTGTTGTTCCTGAGTCTGTACTTAAGGCTCGAAACTACAGTGTCAAGGCATCCAAAAAAGGTTAAAAGATGGAGAAGGGAGAAACGTCAATATTCAGAGAAGGGAACTAAGGGAGATTTCTTCCTTGGCATTGTCTGGCTTCGAATTGTTCCTGGATAGTTATGTCTCATTCAATGGCTGCCCATGATTGTTCAAGCTTGGCCCGGTTAGTCATCATTTTAAGGATAGTATTGAAGAGGTTTAAGGCAATGTGTGTTTGGTTCAGTAGTCTGGGTTCAACGTTGGGTTGAGTTGGTAGAGGAACTGTCATGGGGGGAACAGTAAAAGTATGAAAGATTTTAAAAAAGGTTAAGTGATGTCTTAGTTTGGTCTTATGAAAGAGAACTTACAGTTGCAGAATTGAAATATGGATGCAAATCTAAGGCTCGTTCCCGTAACTGTATTATATTTTAATAAAAGGTGTGAAATGGGAGAAAAACATTGAGCCGTTTACAGTGTAAGGTTCCTACCAGGGGAAAATCTCATGACATAAATGAAAGAGGAAAATATGTAAGAAAATAACCAATGTAACACAGAATATATGTAGAATTCTGAAACTGCAGATTGGTCTTACACTGCTAATAGCTGGTGCAGAGGAAAGACAATAAACAATTACAGAAAACCCAAATTCATTTGTTATAGTAGTGGTCGTACTAAAGTATAACAAAGCACATCAATTATGAATATGAATTGAAATGTAAAAATGAGAAACAAGAAAGCAAACTTGTAATACAGTAGTGACGGAATTGAGAATCTCCATATCTGCTTGTATTAAATCTCAATGTAAAACCTCTCTTACAAAACTTCAAAAAGGGTCCAGCCTTGTTTATCTCTCTCTAGGGTATATTTATACAATTTTTACAAAGCAGGTAGAATCTCAATAGTTGCAAAATTTCAGTTATGACAGAGGAGAGAGCAATCGCTCCACTTCCCCTACTTTGTCTTCACTTAGTGTCAGGTGCTCGTCTTCGTGTTGAATCGGTGCAGGCGATACATCTTTCCACAAGCTGAGATACGAGCCGTGAAGGCTCTGCTTGATAGTTGGCCTCGACGAAGTAACACTCTCGGGCTAAATTCTATAGCTTGCCCTCCATTTGTGCACCGATGTTGTCGAGGGAACTTAGTTGCGCGCTGGGTTTGATCATGTGCTTATCAACTTCGTCCATGTCCACCATATCTATCTGAGAGATATCGGCCGAATCTCTCTCATCCTTCTCTTTCAGATCAAGTGAGATCCGTTCCACATTCATTTGCATCAATGCTTCTACGTCACCTCCACTGTCCATACCCAACAACTCACTGTCTATGGAATTAAAGGCTTCTTCTAAAGAATTGGTTACCTTTTGGGCTTGCTCCTTGCCCAGGGCAATGTTGTGCTCCCAATCCTTCAACATAATATTACCTCTGGTTTGTTTTGGGATGGCGAGCCCAGGAGCACCTGCCAAAACTCTGTTATTAGTGGCTATCACCACCTCCTGGAAGGAGACCCGAGCCACTTCTGCATCCCTTTCTTTGGCAGTCAGGTTCTCGGAAACCTGATTTACCAACAGGCAATTTTCTTGGATCTCTCCTATCCTGGTGAGCAAACTCTATTGAGCCGAAGAGATTCTGCTCCAAATTCCCATGGCCTGGGATTTGAACATCTCCATGTCGATCATTCTACTTTCGACGATCATCGCCTGAGCCTGTAGCTCTTCAATCATAGTCCTCTTTTGGCCCACCTGTATCCGACCATCTCGAACCACTAGATGTTCTTGCTCGAGCTTGGTTTTGAGCACCTCTATTTCATTTTTATCAGCCAGTCGGGCCAGATCTATCTCCACGCTCACCTGGCCTTTAGCATTTTCCATGGTCGAGGCCAATCTGGCCTCGAGAGTCCTGATCAGGCGATTTTTCCTTTTGAGTTGGTTCCTTAAAAGTCCGACTGAGAATTGATTCATCGATGCATACGCTCCTAGCATCCCTGCGATCTCAGTGGCGAATTGATCATTCTTTTTATTCTTTTCATCGGTCATAACTTTGTATTTATTAGCGATTGACTCTCCCTCTTGGTATAATTCCCTCTTTACTACCGCTTTTCTCTTTTTATCAAATAAAAACTCGTTTGAAGGAAGTTCCTCTGCTCTTATGGGCCTCAGTTCCTCATTGAATATCCATCCTTCTTCGATAATTCCTTGCATCGACTGCAAGGGGGTGACAGAAGTGATGGGTTCCCCGATTTGCTTCACTGATTTTCCTGGGGTGTCGATCGGGTCCTGCTTCTTTGGCAGTTCAGAGGTCTTCGTCTCAGTTTCTGGATTCTATTTCTTTAGTGGTTCCGGAGTTTGTGCCTCTGCTTCGGGCTTCTTTGTTCTTTTCCCCTTGTCCTGGCATTTTCCTGAGTCAGGAGCTGCATGTTTGGGACCTTCACTATCCCTCTGTTTCGTCTCGAAAACACCCGAACTCTCGCCTCGCAACACAGTGGGGAGGCAGCTTCATCTATGCTCCTGGAATTTTAATACAACGGTCGTGTCTTCGGGAGCCAAGGATCAGATCCGGGATAGAACTTCTTCACAAGACCTCACCCCTCGAAAAATATCATTCGGAGGAGAATTCTCATGCTCAAACCTCTTGAGCCCACAATTAGCTAAATGGTTTCTTACAACCTTCTGTGGATCATGTTTCTTGTACTCGATGGAGACCAAATTCAGGTCTTCCAGGGCTGCGGCCTTGGCTTTGGCATGCCCGAAATCCAATAAAGAATAAGAATTCAGCCGAATGGGAAAATACGGCCACACCTTTTTTGAGTATCCTTTGAGTTCTTTACTCACCCCGCCAATTACTTTATGTCGCACGACCTCGCGACAAGCCAGCTTCTCGGGAATGAACAATGGTAGCGCAAGCGGGGGAACAACAACCCCGAATACTCTGATGTACGAAAACTTTGCCTCCACGTACCAGTCTTCTATGCCACTCAGATTTACTGCAATGTTGTCCGCGATACGAGGTGGTGGGTGACCAAAAATGGCGAGATGCAGGGGCACCATCACCCAGTTAAAAATTTCATATGCGAAATTTTTCACTTTATTTTCCCATAGATTTTCATGATATACATGTATGGGTCTGTCTTCGGCTGGATTCCAAGCCTAGATCATTAATGGAAATGGTGTCATGGAACATATCACATCCATAATATATGCGGACATTAAAAATGAGGATGGTCTCTCACTTTCCTTCTGCTTCGGATACTCTGTGACCTGGTTGGCCAAACTATCCGAGAGTATCTTTGCCCAATTAAAAGAGAAACCTTCTGCGACCCGAAACATAAGAGGCACCCACGAAATGAAAAAATGTGATGTTTCCTCTCTCCCAAATAGCCGACATGTCATCATGGCCACATATTTATACTGTGGCTCCAACGAAGCGATTGAATAAACGCCCTGGTCATTTTCTCTGAATTTCACGGTGCGCGAAACCCAATCCTTTATCAGACTGGGCATGGTTTTGTCGTACTGGATGCACTCCTTCTCCTTCAACTCCTCTAGGAACTCAGTGCCATATGTATATTCAGACGTTGCGGGTAGCTTATACATAGTTTGTAGATGCTCGGGCCTAAAAGTCCCGACAGTGACTCGATGCCCGTTCATGATAGTCCTGGTGGGTATATCCATGTGATCCAATGCCCATCGGATCATGTCATAAAATGGGAGCAACCGTGGTCTGGCTTCTACCCTGTACATTCCAGATTGGACAACTATCTTTTATTTGGTGTTTAGATCATCCTTTTCATTGTCATTTGAGTCATCTGAATAATCCACCAATTCCGATCGCAAAATGCTTGAAACAAATGACCAGTCAGGGACCGAGTCGACACTTCGGGGTGAAGTGTCGGAGACATTGTCTGAGATTTTTCCTGTGACATCAACATTCACCTTTGCTTCTTTCCGTAGAGCCATAGTCGAAGCTTGCGTTTTCACTCTTCTGCGATAGAACTGCGTATACATGCAGAAATTAGTTTACTCGGAATTGATGAGCTTTGCGTGCTTATGAAAATGCGTTCGTTATAATGAAAAGAAACTCTTATATATATTTGAAAACTCGGTACTTTTCAAAATAATCCTGTCAAATCGTAATTAGATATAAATTTATTGCGTAAAATTCAATCTTACATGCATAGATTTACCCTATTTCTCCATAAATGTCATAAATTTCTGGTGGTTTGACAGTCAGTCGAAGTATGGAGAGAAATGGATACCTCAGGAAATGTGCAAGCCTCGAGGTGCGGGATATATCTTTCTTTATCTTGATCAATCAAATCTTACCAATGTTAATCAACTTCTCGTCGTTCTTTACATCGTGGATTTCCTTTTAACACTTTGAGTCTCCAACTCGCGAGATCGCGAGGACTGAATTTGGCTTAATTAACGATAATCGCGATTTGGGGCATAATTAATTTTATAATCATTTTATTCTCCATATCGCAACTTGGAACCTCAAAGACAAGTTTCTAGGAGACTAGTATGCCGAGGCGCGAAACCGCGAGATGATGATAATTAAGACTCAATTAAGGGGAAGAAAATATTGGATTAGGCGATTAATTAATCATGTTATAATTACATCGTGCCTTCGTGAGTCAGGGATTAGATGCGGTGACTTTTGAAAAAGTTAGTGGCGAGTGGCGAAATGCCGAGAACGACATTTACCATAGTTAGCTTTTTTCCTTTGATCCTTGACATGGGTTATCCGGATAGGACTTCGTGTTCTCAGATCTCGGGGCTGTAAAATAAAACTTCAGACTTGGTGAATGTCGAGGCGTGAAACCCCGATGACGTCTAATCATGAGTTAAATGATTCTACCCTGGTTACTGTCTTGAGTAAAAATTTATAACGACTTCACTGTTTCGTGACTCGGGACATGTGAACTGATGGATTATAGTATCTGACTTGCGATATCCCGAAGTAAAACAAAGAGAGCGAACATTCTTACGAAAGTGGACTTGTTTCGAGAGTAGAAAAGCATCGTTTCTTACGTGACAAGGTTGCAAAGTTTTCAAGATCTCGGGGAAAAACAAGACCATCTTTAGATTTCAAGTATAAAAAATGAAAATTGTGGCAGGTTAAAAAACAAGGGCAGCTCCAACATTTGTCTTGCTTCTTTTATACACTACAAGTGCATGGGATTTGGAATTCTTGAGAGAACCCATTTTTATGAGATTATCTTTCTCCTATATGAGAGATTCAATGAATGCATATAGATGAGCCATTTTTCAATATTTTCCCATTGTTATCCTTGAAGTATCAAAAGAAAAAATGAATATCGAGTAATCAAAACCCAACTTCAAAATAATGGTGAGGATTAGTTGATACCAATACTTTTCTATTATGCATGCTTTGAGTTGAAGAAACAAATATTTAATATTTGTGAAGAAGTATTGTAGGTTGTCATAGTTTCTTAGGCTCATTTATATGAGATCATTCTCCAACTAGTGTCCTCATATTTCATCCTATTTCCCGAATAGACCCTCCAATGTGATCCAAAATTTGTTTGTTGTGGAAGAAGATTCTACATGGAAGACTAGTTCTGGAGATATTGGCAAACATAATATCCTGAATGTTTCATCCATTTTGTTAAAAAAATTATCTTTCTCAATGGCGGAATTAGTCTCTAATTTGGTTCCCATTGTAATCTAATAAAGTCCTTTTCTTTTGAGGAGAAGGAGAGCTTTAGTATTCCAGTCAAAATAATTGAATTGCACGAGGACCAATGTTGGGGGGTTGATCCATTCTCTATCTGCACTCCAATCCCTTATAACCTACAAAAAAAGTATGTGATTCTCCTTGCAAGCTCCTTTTCTTAGATACCATGTGAAATTGTTGAATATCCTGCATAGAGAATCTAGTTGGACAAAAGAAACAACTTTCAAGCTTGATACCAAATGAATGAAGAGAAAATGAATGAAAATTTACTCCACGCGGAATGAATGAATAATTTGCAAAAGATATACTCTACATGGTGGGATGATGCATCATAGTTTATATTATATAGCTTACTAGGACATTCACTAACTAAAACCACTAGTAGTCTACCACCTAGTCTTAGTTAAGTAGGAATGCCATCATCAGTTAATTAGTTATCCACAAGTGAAGTGAATTACACTCATGAATTCAAAATGAATCTTCCCTCTTAGCCTCTTTCACATGTAATATGCACTCATGGTGATGATTCCAAGGTAGGAATGCACTCTTCATGATGATTCCAAGGTAGGCATGCAAAACTAAACTCAACCAGTTTTAACTAAAGTACAATTGAAGCATGACTCAAGAAGAGGTGCACCCTTGTCTAGGGGAAGAATATTCTCATCCAAGGGAGAATATCTTGGACCAAGTGAGACTAAGTGCACCCTCATACATGGACTATAGAACAAAGGAAAATTGATGTACTAGGTAAATGTGCATGTATTCTAATAGTGGGCAACTTATTTTCCATCATAGACCTCTTCTTTTGGGAATAAATCATATATTCTCAATGGGATCCTCCTAAATGGAGAATTATCCTTTCTTAAATATGTCACCCCTTCAAAATGAGCAGTCCCATCCTTTTCCTTGGACACTGAGCCAAGAGGAAAGTACCCCTTTCTTTGGATACTATGTGACAGGTGCCTAAAATGGCATACTTTCATCACCCATTGATCTAGATGGATATCAATGACCACCCACCTATTCCAGTAGCTCAAAGAAAAATTTTCCATTTTGGTAGTTTTTACAATTTTTCGAGTCCCAAACTTTTAGTGCCATTTTGAGGCCCTAAACGACATTGTTTTGGAATTTTGAGGGGCCAAGGATTGTTAGAGGCACACCATGACCCATAATGTAGGTGGTAATTCCTAGATAGACCTTTCCTATGAGGTATCGAACATCCCAAACTAAGATCATATGAAAAAGTTATGCCCTCGGGAAGTTGACGTATCAACTACTCCCATTAGGGCCTGCAAACCTTTTGGGGTTTCATATTCCGGGGTTAGGGTTGTGGATTTTATTTATGTTAAAAAGGCCTTTGGGGCCTCAATGTAAATATCATTATATTCTTGTGAATGAGCATATCTGCCACATCTCTTCTCAGAGATAACCTTCCACCATTTTAGCGAGTTCATTCTCATTGTATTTTTACAGTTTCTATTCTCTCATTAATACAAATTGTGCATTACTGTATCTCTCTGTATTTCTTTCAATATATCTGTGCATTTCATTGTTATATCTTTGACTTCATTTCATTTCAAAAATAATCATGATCATTGGTATCAGATTAGGCTTCTCATTTTCATTTCTTAGTGCATGTCCTTGATGAGGTCAAGGTATAGAGAGTTGGGTCTTGAGCTAGTTTCTCTTTAGGAAAAACATCCCAAGTGGCCTCCCATGGCAGAACAAAAAAGAGAAGTGGGATTATAATATTCTATTAATCTATTACTCAAGAAAGCCCTCACACGACAGAGGATGAAATGATGGATAATTTTACCCAAATCCTTGGATGACTGTCGACAATAGAATACACATATTTATCAAGAAATCACTTTGGAAACATTGCCCCTTTCAAGGTACCAATTAATTTTGATATTTCAGTGTTTGAAGGTGAGATATGTGCAGATTCTTTGGAATAGTGGTTAAATATGATAGAAGGTTATTTCTTTGTCCATATTTTTTCTAATAGAGAAAATATCACCTTTGTGCTTCTTAAGGTTGTCCCCCATGTAAAATATTGGTGGGAAACTTACTGGGAGAAAAATTCCACAGAAGGGTATGGAATATTTGGGGCCGCGCTGACTTTGGATTTTTTTATGGATGTGGTCAAGGAAGAATATTACCCTATTGGAAACTATGATGACCAGTACATGATATGGACCATGTTGTGTCAAGAGAGGGGCCAAGCAGTGTCGAAGTTCACAAATACCTTCCATACCTTGTGAACCAAGCTAGGTATCAAAGACTCCAAGAAGCATCTAGTTCTAAAATATCGTAGGGATCTACACAGGTACATACAAATTGAAATGGAGTTTCTGGACATCTCATCACTGGGAGCCGCTAATCGATATCCTATCAAAATCGAGAAGAAATTTAATCATTAGAAAATATAGGATTTTGGTTATGAAAATATGAAACAACCAAAGTTTGGTAAAGGCACCCGTCACTCATAGAACATCCAACCTGAAGACAACCAGTCCAAACCATAGGAAAATAAGGGTAACGGGAAAACGAAAAAGGACATTGGAAAATGGTGTGAATTCCACAAACTACCTTGGCACAACACCGATGAATGTCACTCAAAACAATCATTTGAGGTTGAGGTCAAAGAAAAATATTTGAGCCCCGACTCAGACTCTGAATAAAAAAACATAAAAAGCGACAGATCATTGATTTCGAACCCACTACTACTGTCGCGAACGCAAAAATCCAACCAGAATAACCAGAGGATCTTGAGGAGGTGGAGTGCCTCTTCCATTCATGTATGTGGGTGAAGGGGACCAAAATGCATTTTATTATTGATATCGTAATCTAGAAGAACCTAATCTCACTAGAGGTCGTCAAACATTTGGATTTTCCAACTGTTGGAAGATTGGTTGTTGTCATTGATGTCAACCCCTAGTCATGGGTTTTGGACTGCAAGATTGATGAAGGTATTTGGACATGAAGGAAAATGCACATGCAGATACAACACCCATGGATGGATAGTATACATCATGTTGTTTTTGGTGGTATGTAGGACGCCACGTGAATCCTCATGGTTGAGGAGAAATAAATTTTTGAAGATGACAAAGTGAATTGAAGAAGGAAGTACATGTAGGCCCTGAAGATAATTAAAGAAAGGAATTACAAAATAAGAAAGGGTCAGGTCGGCCCTAATGTTAAAATGAAGTGACATAAATGGTATAAATAAACATCATTAGACATTCATTTTGATACTAGTTGAATTTCATAGGAAATAAGAATAAAAAAAGGTCGGATTTCAAGGGAGGATGAAGTCTTTTGGTGATGTGTTCTAAGGTATGTTATTTTCAGGTCATNGGATGAAGTCTTTTGGTGATGTGTTCTAAGGTATGTTATTTTCAGGTCATTTTACCATTTTTTCTATAAAAAATTTTCTAGAACGAATCATATGGTGAAATAGCTATGGTTTGAGAAGACATATCAATGTACCTCTGGTAAAAATTTCAGCTCTTTTTTCACTATAATTATGGAGATACACTATGTGTAAGATAGGGTTTGTGACCAGTCCTAAAGCTTGGCAATAAACAGGTGTTCCAGGTAAAATAGTCATAACTTATTCATTGAGAATCCAAATGAAGTGGGAAATTTTTCATTGGAAAGAGTACAAACTTTAGTTTCATGTGTGCAAGTTTCAGAATCATATGTTAATTATTGAGTGTGGAGCATTCTGTGCAAGTTCACTCTCCTGAATAGACTAGAATTGAATAAAGT
>CBVK0102818269.1:0-10698 GCA_900067695.1 Picea abies
CAGCGAATCAGGACTTTCTCTAGGTTACTCAAGGCTTCTTCGAAGGTGTTACCATAGACAGTAAAATCATCCATGTAAACCTCCACACAGTCATGAATCAAGTCAGCAAAGACACCAAGGACAACTCTCTGAAATGTCACAGGAGCGTTACATAATCCAAAAGGAAGCACTTTATAGGAATAAGTGCCCCACGGACATGTGAATGTTGTCTTGTCCTAGTCTTCAGGAGCAATCTAAATTTGGTTGTACCCACTATATCCATCCAGGAAAGAAAAATATTTTTTCCCAGCCAAGGTATCCAAAACCTGGTCTATGAAGGGTAAAGGAAAATAGTCTTTCAAGGTTGCCTTGTTCAGCTCCCTAAAGTCTACACACATTCTCCACTTTCCTGTTAATTTCTTGGGTACCACAACGAGAGGTGAAACCCACTTACTGTCAGAAATTGGATAAATGAATCCAACATTTAGCAGTTTCTATAATTCTTCTTTTACAAAGTCTTTTAGGATTGGATTCATGCGTCTCTGTGGCTGTCTTACTGGGGTTATTCCTGGTTGGATGTAGATGTGGTGAATGCAGGTGTCAGGGTGTATTCCCTTCATATCATTGTATTCCCAAGAAAAATCCCCTGACTGTTCTTTCAAGAGATTTGTCAATTGTTCCTGTTGACTGGCACTCAATTCAAAGTTGATGTATAGACATCTACCTGGAATGAGTTCTACTGGAATGGTATATGGCCCTGAGTGTTCAGAAATAGTGAAAACCATGGATGGTGAAAATGAAGAAAATAGCTCACTTCGTTCCTGAAAATCCTCTCTAAAAATCTGATCATATTGCAGATAGGTCTATGGAAACTCAACATTTTCTATTACAGAAAGAAACTGACTTAAAATGTCATCCTCGGTAGGTTCTTGTAGTGCATGGATCTCATCAATAGAAAATAAAGGTTCCTCATCCTCATTCTCAAAATAGGGACACTTCAGCCAACATAATTCTTCTGTAACAGGCCGGGCAGGTGGAAACAGAGTAAGTTTCTGTGAAGAAATACCATTTGAGATAGGTGGAAACAGAGTAAGTTTCTGTGAAGAAATACCATTTGAGATAAACATATCTCCACCACAACATCCTATGAAAGCGTTGGCTGTGGCCAACCAAGGTCTCCCTAAAATGATTGGATGGCCTTTTGTGGGGTCCTTTGAATGAATTATCATGAAGTCCACAGGATACTACCATGAAGATAAAGTCACAAGGATTTCATCAAGAACTCCAGCAGGTTTTATAGTGGTTCTGTCTGCCAGTTCAAGTACTGTAGGAGTAGGGCGCAGAAATTGATTTAATTGTAACAGTTCCACTGTGTTGCTAGTCATTATATTAATGGTTGCACCTAAATCAACTAAAGTATTACCAATAGAGACATTATTGATGGTCACTGAAACTATTGGGTTCCCTGGGTTGGCATACTTTACAATTTTAGGTGTTTCAGAAATATAATTTGATAGCTGTCCTACTAGATGTATTGTGGGTGGATCTTTCTGTTTTCGATCTGGTTTCTTGATGCAGAGTTATTTGATGGTTTTGGCATAGATGGGAACATCTTTGATTGCCTGTAACAATGGAATATTAACATAGACATTTCTCAGTTCAGTCATAATGTAAAACTTAGATTGCATAATTGGTTTTTCAATGAGCAGCCTCTCAGGAAAAGGAGGCTTTTTGGGAACTTGAGGTTGTGTGTTATGCTGTGATTCAGATTCTTTTTGTTTTGGAATGATGACATCCTGCAGGGGTATCTCACCTGATAAATTATCTGCAGGCTCATCTTCATGTTCTTCAATGATTACCTTTGGTGTTGTTTTTGTTATGGGCTGATTTTTATTTAAAATCCTTCCAGATCTCAGCTGTACTTCTTGTATAGAAATGGGGTTTATGTTGTAAGCTGGATAGTTCTGGAAATCAACATTATGGAGTGGTAGGGGTGGTCTGTGGTTCGGATTTGGAATGGTTTGAGTGGGAAAAATGGTAGGACATGGTGGATTCTGAGACTGCTGAGGGTTTTCTGGAATGGGTGGCAACGGAGGTGGGGTAAAACTAGGCAATAGTTGTTGCAATGGAGGTGGAGTAAAACCAGGCAATAGTTGCTGAAAATTTGGAGGATACTGCGTGTATGGATTCTGGGGAACTGGTACTGCATGCTGCTGTTGGTTATTTCCAAAGTTTGGATTTCTCCATCCCTAGTACCAAGGTTGAGCAGGGACATTTTGTGGAGGCCAGTTTGGCCAGTTCCATGGGTGTTGTTGTTCTTGAGAGAAGGGTGGATAGTAGCTGGAAGATTGTGGGGATGGTTCTTGGTATGCATTTGCATTTGGATTTCTGGGCTACCAAGGCTTCTTAGGTGTAGATGAAGTCCCTGGAGCTTCCCCTCCCTTGAATATTGCCTACAATCCAGGTAAGGATGGGCAGTCTTCTGTTTTATGATTTTCAGTACATATTGCACATACAGAAATGTTGTCCAAAGGGCATTCTCGTAAAGGATGTCTTTTTCTGCATTTCGGGCAAAATATGCTTAGGACAGGGTTTTCCTTTTCCTGCTTCCTTTTAATATTCAAAGTGTCTAACTGAGAGCCAATGGTTCCTAACAGGTCTGTTTTAAAATTATCCAAAAGGTTGCCCAGTTCGACTCTAGTAACTCCACCAGATGTGGATGCTTTGGTATTTTTGTTGACCGGTTCTCTCACACTTTTTGTAGATTTCCCTTTGCTTCTTGAGTAAGTTCTACAAAGTTCACTAATTTTTTCAAAGTTTTTCTGATAAATGTCTCCTGAAGCCATTAAATTGAGGGTATCAATGTACTCTTCCAAAACTCCTTTTAAGAAAAGAGTCTTGACTGCCTCATTCTGGAGATCATTATATTTGGATTTTTGAAGGGTAAAGGTAAATCTCTCTAGAAAATGCTCAAGGATTTCTTCATCTTGTTGTTGCATTTTGAAGATGTCATTCCGAGAATCCTTGGTTCTGCAATAGTCCTGGTACTTCTTTAAAAATTTTGCCTTCATATCTTCCCAAGACCTAATGTTGTATTCTCCTAAACTCATGAACCAACGTAGTGCAGAATCTTTTAGGGTGGAAGGGAATAATTTCAGTTTATGTGCATCCTGGAGATAGTTATAACTCCTGCACAGGATGTCGAACTCAAAAAGAAAGACATCTGGGTCCTCACTATTTTTCCCATGGAAGGTTGGTAGTGCTGAAAGTGGGATATTTTTCATATTGACATTCTGGACTAAATCCAGAATAGGAAATCCAAAGGTAGTTTCTAGTGGTAATTCGTTCTCTGCTTGTTCTTCACCTTCATTTTCAATATGAATTTCCCCATGTAAGTCTCTCCCTCTCTCTCCCATGGTAAAAGGATTGCCAAGAATTGTATAAACAATCTTATCCTTCTTTGGTGAGGGTGTAAAATCCCACCTTTCTGGATTCTTTTTGTCAGAAGTGTTATCTCCTATTGGTCTTTTTAAGGATCTTATGGCCTTTGATGTCACAATTGTAGTTGTTATCTATGAAATTACAGAGTTAGGGTTCCTGAGAAGGTCGTGTATTTTCTCTGGATCAACTGTGTCATCCAGGGCTGGATCACCAAGATTTTGAGTTTGTTGATGTATGGTGTTTCCTAGTTCTAGGTTTTGTTCTACAGTTTCCTCAGCCAGAATTTCAGTCTCAGTTTCTATCGCTCTTTGGGTGGAGGTTTCTTCTTCTTTTTGTGGTTTTATATTTTTCCTAAATCTACCCCTAGGATCTCTATTTCTCATGAAGTCATGCTAAATGAAATGAAAGAACTAAGATTGAGTTTTAGAGTACCTGTGATAACTGATATATCGTTTTTCACCCTTTTTGTTTCCACAACTCCCCTTACTATCAACCTGCTAACACACCAAACCAAACTAAGTGCATTCCAAAACTAATCAAGACAATTATATTCTTACCTTTTAAACAGCTCCCCGGCAATGGCGCCAAAAATGTCAGGCTGCTAAATTGAAGATTTGAATGACCTGAAACACTAAATTGTCAAACCAGGGTTGGTAAACTTCGAGCTGATACACTGTATGTGCAGGTAAGCTAATTCCTATATAAAGACTATCCTGAAAAGAAAACATAAACTCACTTTGAGAACTTGAATTTTAATGACGATCTTGAAACTTAGCATTTCCTATTTAAGTCATCAACAGAAAACAATCTTATGTTTAAATGTTGGTGCTTCTATTTCCATTCATAAGTATGATTTCACGAGCTTATTCCACCACTACTTTTAATCATCTATGATCACCATTTCTATTCAAGCCACAACAGAAAGAGTTTTTCCTCAAATGCATTTAATCTGGTTATCAAAATCAATCTAAAGCTGTCTACAGGAAAACAGAGTACTACTCTACCTACTGGTACCGGAAGCATCCTTTGATTTAACTGTAATCTAACTGTTCTAAGTAAGTAGGGTAACTAACTGCCTAACAAAGCAAAGTTCATTCACGCTCTAATTTATGCTCGAATTGAAACCTAGAAACCAATCAAACTGAGTGCATACTCGAAACCCTACAGGAATCGGTCATGCGTTCAATACCCATCAACATAAAAGATAACATTATGCTGGAATGATTCAATTGAAGAATAGATAAACATGATTCTGAAACAACTAAATCGATGACACACTATGAGCTGCAGATATACCATTCATGTAAGCAAATGCTAACACACTGAAACAACTAAATCTATGAACGTTAAGCTACCTCGTATGCAAGTTCTAAAACACTGAAATGAACTAAATCTAAAACAAAGTAACACAACGACTTGAACCTATTTGGCGGGCCCAACCAAACGGCACAAACGCTAGAAGTAATAACCAGCACTACTCAATCATGCTATGCAAGCATTGTATAAACTTCATGTTCCATTAACTCATAAGAGAATACTCAAATCGTATGACAGTCGTATAACATAACAGCATTTTTAGAGTCAGAAATGTGTGTCCATAACATAACCTGGTCCAACCCATTCTTAGGAGGGATCCTGGGTTTATATATAAATCCTGTCTGTTCTAACAGTCTAAAGCAACAATACCTAAAAACAAATGGATCCCCGATCCGAAAATAACCTGAAATCAAGTTTTAAAACGTACTTCACATCTTCGTGACACGTAGTGTCACAAAGTGTGAACGATGAAGAATTAACGTCCCATTTTTATCATTAGGCCTTCAAGCACCCTGTGGGCAATGACTCCAGCTGTCATGCGAATCTCTCTGTCTCCCATTCGAACCATAACGCACAGATCTTGAGCGGCTCCATTGGTATCTCCATGGGTATGAGTTGGTACCTGGTACCGACATCCTGTTCCAAAAATAGAAGTGGTACCTAACCCCAGCGACATTAGTCCCAGTATCAATTTAAAGCATCAAAGTGCATAAAAATAGCTTGAAATGTAAAGATGGGAGATGTCAATTATGTCAAAACAAGGCCAAAAGGGTGGTACTGGTATATAAATGGAGGTCTGTGGCATATAATGTAGGCAAAAAAACATGATCAAAACCATATACCAACAAAGATCATTTCAGATAGGGACTCCATATTCACTTCTAGGTTTTGTACAAGTTTGAAGTTAGTGTTGGGGACTCAGTTGAACTTAAGAACAACTGATCATCCTGAAACATATGGGAAAACTGAGAGAGTAAATCAGGTTATGTAAGACATGTTTAGGATGTATGTTATGGATAATCAAATCTGTTGGGAGAAGTACCTACCTTTGGTAGATTTCTCCTATAATAACAGTTTTCATAGCTCCATCAGAATGCCACCCTACGAAGCTTTGTATGGAAGGCCATGTAGAACACCATTGACTTGGGAAAGGTTAGAAGACCGAGTGACAGTTGGGCCAAAATTGATTCAAGAGATGGAGGAACAAGTGATTCAAATTAAGCAGAGACTAAAGGAATCACAAGATATATAGAAAATTTATGTTGATGCACGTAGGACTGTCCGAAGTTATAAAGTGGGAGATCAATTTTTCATTCGTATTAGGCCTAATAAGAGTACCATTTGGTTCAGGAAGGGGACAAAGTTGTCGTCTCTATTTATAGGACCGTTCAAAATCCAAGAGAGAATTGGACTCGTTGCCTATCGTCTCATACTGCCACCCCACTTGCATAAAACTCATAATGTTTTTCATGTATATGTTCTACGTCATTATGTTGTTGACAAATATCATAAACTGAATTGGAAGGAATTGCAGGAATCGGACGTGGGAACCCTCATGGTAGAACCGTTACGTATATTGGACTATAGAGTCTGACAGCTCAGGAACCATCTAGTAGACCAATTTAAGGTCCAATGGGACAATTATTGCCCAAAATATTTTACTTGGGAGGATGCCGAGACATTACAATGAGATCATCCCTCACTTTTTTGACTACTTCGAGAATATGTTTCTCGAAGGTCAGGTGTATGTAATGCCACCTTTTTACTTAGAAAGATAGGATTACCTGAGGCCTACTCACCTTTATTTTCTATCCACTTTGAAACTATTAATGATACACTTAAAATTTTAATACGTATGAACCTATGTGAATGACAATTCTATGAATGTTTAATGTTATTTGAATGATAATGAATATTATGCAATCTATTATGTGAATGTCAATTCTATGAATGTTTAACGTTATGAATGATGATGGATATTATGCAATCTATTATGTGAATGTCAATTCTATGAATGTTTAACGTTATTTGAATGATGATGGATATTATGTAATCTATTATGAGAATGTCAATTCTATGAATGTTTAACATTATTTGAATTATAGGGATATTATGCGATCTATTTCTAACTTGAAATTTTTGAAATTTAAAATTGTTTGTACATGGATACCGAATTGAGATTATGGTTGAATGCATTTACATGATGATAATGCATAGATATGCATGAGTTTGTGTTATAGACTAATATGTAGGTCAATGGACTATGAAATAGCCAAAGGATAATGATAATAAAAGTTGATGTCATGAACACCGACCGAGAAACCATATGGCATGAATCTTTATATGTGAAATTATGTTGGTTTGAATGCATTGCTATGATATATGGACCAGTGAAGGTTTTTAGGTGGTGAGACTATCTAAAACTGAATATACAATGAAAAAATTCCCAGCAACACAGTGCCATTGTATATTCCATGGTAGGGTGTGGAACCTAGTCCTATCAGGAGGGGTGGAGGTATTTCCCACCATGTATCCTCTGAAACCTGGAGTCATGGGAGGACGGTGTTAGATCACAATCCCCTAGACGTGTGATGATGAATATCAGTTTCCTGCTGGGGAAACTTGGTCAAGAGAGTGACACTTCCACTTATGGGTTCTATTTGGAGTCAGGTCAATATATTTGACTCTCCAAGATAGTCTAGCAAAGGAAGGATAGGGATGGAAGGCGGAAGTAAGTTAGGGAGGAAGGATGAATAGAAATAGTTGAGACTGTATGGGGATTTTGCCTTATAGTGGAATTTATTGTTTTCCCTTTTTGAAAAGAGAATATGTAAAAATGTATATTTATAATTGCTTAACTAAACTAAAATGATCTAAATGAACGTTGTTGTGCTAAATTATTATAATTGGGGGATTTTGCGAACATTTTAAATAGTTTACTATCTTTTATGAAATGAATCATCTTGTTGATTGGATTGGATGCATACAAGAATTACTATAGGTGTGATAATTATTGTCATTATTACATGTGCGAGCCTTGTATGTGATAGCTATGCATGCATTTCTTGCACATGTACACTAGTATGTATAAGTTTTTTTTTTGCTTACTGATAATGTTGTTTATTTTATGTGGATGTATGAACCATGTGTCATTACCCGTGTATTGTAAATTACTCTAACATCGGGATGAAGTTTCTTGAAGGGTGGGTGTATGTAACAACCCTAATTAACTATGTAATTATCATGAATGATAAATATTAACTTAATTAATTATTAAAATACATTAATGAGTCTTTATTATTTTATTATTAAAAGGTGGGTGAAGTAATTAATGGGGGGATAAGGTTGTTGGGAATTAATGGGGGGATAAGGTGGTTGAGAATTGATGAGGGGTAATTGAGAGAGGAGGATAAGGAAGAAGGGGAGGACTTGGAAGGGGATCATTATTTTTTTGTTCAAGGATTTATGAATTGAAAGAGGGGGAGAGGAGGAGGAAATTGGAGTGGTTTTGGGGAGCTCTCACAGGGCACTAGTGTTGCTGGGAATTTTGGGCTCAGGGGATAGGAAACCACAAGGATTCTTGGAGCTACGGAGTCGGAGAGGTTGTTCCCAGCTAGCTAGGAGGTTAATATTCAGTCTGGGAAAGAACAAGGGAAAGAACAAGAACATGATCAGATAGAAAAGGGACTAGATAAACCAACCTGCAAGTGGAGGTATGTATTATTATGCTATTTTTATCATTATTATGTTGTTGTTTATCATTATTATGTTGTTTTTTATCATTATTTTGCTATCATTTATCATTATTCTACTATTGTTGTTTATTCCTAGTTTATTCCAAGCATAAGAAAGCCATTAAAAGAAATTTCAAAACTGAAATTTAAAAAAACCTTTATTTAGTTTGAGTTCTGAAAATAATTAGGAACTACAAGTGTAGTTGTCATATATCCTCTCAGAGATAAGTTGTCACCATTCAAACAATCTTGTTTTGGCCTACATTTTACATTTTCAACATATTTGTTATTTAACAGAAGTCAAGTTTTAATTTATCTTTGTTATTATTCATTGTGTCTCTGTGTTAATATTATAAATCTATGTTTTCCTTTCGTTCTTCTCATAAATCCAGATCAGTGGTATCAGAGCGATTTGCTCCTTATCGTTTTTTAGTGCATGTCTCTGACAAGGTCAGGGTATAGAGAGTTGGGTCTCAAGCTTGTTTCTATTAAGGAAAAATTATCTCACACACTCAAGAAACCTTCCATGGTGGGTGAAAAGAAAGACGAAGGGATAGGATATCCTTTCAAAAAAATTCTCGAGGAAGCCCTTAAGCGACAGAGGAACGAGATGATGGAAAAATTTGCACAAATCCTTTTACGGCTGCCAACAAGAAACACATCTACCTCAAGCATAGGTGTCGCCCCCTTCAAGGTATAGATCAATTTTAATATTCCTATATTTGAGGGTCAAAAATATGTGGATGTCATAGATAAATTGTTAAACATTATAGAAGGGTATTTCTCTGTCCACAACTTTTCTGATAGAGAAAATATTACATTTTCACTCCTCAAGGTTGTCCCCCATGTTAAAGACTGGTGGGAGACTTTCTGCAAGAAAAAGGAAATAGAGGGATCCACATTATTTGCAGTTTCACCCACTTGGGGTTCCTTCAGGCATGCTATTAAGGAACAATACTACCCTGTTGGAATTTATGACAACCTGTATATAAAATGGACCACACTGTAGCAGGAAAGGGAACAAGTAGTGTCAGAGTTCACAAATATCTTCCATAACTTGCACACTGTTGATGGGTGAAATTGACCGCTCGTCAACTGAAGGAGTGAATCCGGTCCAGGGTTGTCTATTTAACCCAATCCATTTGGATTAATCCACTCCGACGGTTTTAGCAGCTCCATTAGCCCATCTAAGTCCTACGAAAGTGAAAAAACAAAAAACTAAAGAAACTAACTAAATGACAAACATTGCTGAAAACTATATACAAATTTAAAATATATCCACAGTTTACTAACTAATATTTATAGAATAGTATTTCTACTTATTAAATGTACAGTGTATTGATATGATTAAATTTCTAATATATGTACAGTATTCACAAAATACAAATTTTGATCGAAATCTGCGAAAATCATATATGAATTGACAGCAAAGCTATTGTTTAGTATTTTTGATTTTTTTTTTTATAACTTTTATGAAAAAAAAATGAAATGACAACTATCTAGTTGAGAAATAAAAATAACAATCTATACAGTGTATCTAAACTACAGAAAATTCTTATATTAATTAAACTAATAGAATGCTACTAGCAAACTAACCTGTAATCGCATATCCTATGTGTCCTGTGCGTAGCATCTACATTTGTTGTTTGATGAGGCCAACCCACACCATATTTTCCCAATGCTTCTCGTAAACGCAAAGCAGTAACGCTTTGAATGATAATGACAGAAAAAGTAAGATATGTAGCAACAACAATTTATAATTTGACAAATGATCATATTAAAGTAAATCTGACTATGAAAATTTGCATATAACTGCTCATTGAATAAAGAAGATCAACCTTCTAATCATCACATGTGAACAGATTAATTGTTGTATATAAAATGAGAGACATAAAATGTGGACACTATATAAATCTTATCACATCAACCTGTAACAAATCATGATATCTAAAGTAGTCAAAATTTGATTACAAATCAAAATGAGCAAAACTTGAACAAAAATATGATATATTGAAGCTAAAGTTGTGCAAATATCCACTTTCATTCAAGTTTGATAATAAAAAATCCATAGTTTTTGCTCCCAGGTAGCGATGGATCTTATTTTACAAAATAATACATTTATAAAGGCCACAGGATCTAAACACTTCCTATGGAAATCATCAAATCTGTTCCAAAAATTGTGGGGAATACAATCTCCCAAATTCCCGTTGTTATCCAAAACTAACAT
>CBVK0102818272.1:0-16249 GCA_900067695.1 Picea abies
CAATCCTCCCTAGCACCACCCTACCACCCTGAAATATAAATATTTTCTTGCTGAAATTTATTACAGTGATACAATATTTATCAATGGCTTACCATTCTCAGCATTGTTTTGCTACACTGCTCTGTTATGCATGCATCAGTGTGTTCCTTCTTGCATCTTCTTGCACTTAATTTCTCATACAATATTTTGTTTTTACCATTTCTACTATGTCCATCTTATGTTCTTCATCTCTTCATTTTCTCCCTCAGTTCATGTTGTAAAAATTCATTGCTTACAGTTTGACTATGTTTTACAGAGAAACAACAACTTTTCTCTGTCATGACATTTTTCTTTTATTCCTTCTCTCATCATCCGTTACACTCTGCATATCCAACGCTCAAGTTAGGAATCTCAAAAACACTCAGGAATCATGATTCCAATGCTCAGGAACAATGATTCAACTACTCAGGAACAATGATTCAGTTAGTGTAACTAAATCGTAATTGATCAAGAAATCACGAGAGGAAAAAACAACCATTCAATCAGATTATGTTTGATTAGCGTCATTGGATTATACACGCAAAGGCATGTTTTACTTTTCAATGCATAACCTCCAATGTGGATCCTAGCAACAATAGCTCCTTCCCCTATATTATGTTGATGTGACCTTGGGCGATGATCTCATGTGACCATGTGATTGCAGGCATGAGAAAAGGTGGTTTGAGATCAAACTGCATTTCTCCCCACAATATACCTTGAGCCTCCACGTGTCCTTTCTCCAAAACCATGGTTTCAATTGAGGGTCGCCCTTAAATTTTTAAAGTTCATGCACCTTCAATCCCTACAATGCGACAGGACTGTCTATATCTCAATTTTGACGGTGCTCTTGAACTGATGGTTCAGATCTGTCCTCTCAAGTTCTATGGATCAGATCTAACCTTCCTAAATCAATGATTGTGATTTAATTCGTGATCCGGGCTCCAGGAGTTTCAAATCTCAAACCCTTATTTTCTCCATATGCCAATATTGTGGAATCGATGATCATAAGTCGATGATCTGAAATATCAAGTCTCAAACTTTACTTCCCCTCGAAGTATGCATATTATTTCCATGTGTCCTTCTCAAACTTTACTTCCCCTCGAAGTATGCATATTATTTCCATGTGTCCTCTTGGATCGGACAGTTGAGGATTACTTCGGGTCTTTACTCGAAATCCATAGATTTACGCCATGTCTCTTCTCGATCAGATGGCCCAGATCCACTTTGGACGATCCGATGCCTAAGATTTACTTTGGACGATATGACAATTGAGATTTATTTCATATGATCGGACGATCTAGATTTAATTCGAATGATCTGATGGTCGAGAATTTATTTTGGCTCTCCATCTCTCCGAACTTCGAGGATTTCAAATCTCAAACTGACACTCTGGATCAAATGACCCAGATTCACTTCAGATGATCTGACGCTTCAGATCATCTTCAGACGATATGACGACTAAGATCTACTTCAGATGATCTGATGGTCGAGAATTTATTTCGGCTCTCTGAATCTCTGGACTTCAGGGATTTCAAAGATCAAATTGAAAAATCTTGAAGTGAGATTTTTTTGGAGCGTAACCTCCTCATAACTTTAGACCCGAAACAAATGATGTTCATTTGATCAAGATCTTAGATCAATGAATCAATATGTCTATAATGAAACTTTTCCTTGGATTAAATACAACGACTCTCCATATTTTCTTATCCTATCCTTCCATTTATTTTGATCTGACGGTTGATAGAAATTCAGGTGATTGAGATCTCAGATCTCATCCCTATATTATCCTATCCTTTCACTTAAATCAATCTGATGACTGATGAAAATTTGTATAATTGAATTCTCAACCGTTTTCCCCCACTTATCCTATCCTTACACTTAAAGTGATCCAATGGTCACGAGGAATCTCAAAGAGAATCCACAATCAAGGATTTGATCCTGATCACTATTCTATACTGAGCTTTCCCTTCTGAGCTTTGAACTCTGCATACTATTTTCTTCTCCTCCCGATCTTATGATTTTCCTATTTTCCATCATCGTTGTTGTTCTTGCCATCAATGACAAGCACATTTTTCCTATAAGACATGCCAACAAAAACTTCCACAAGATTTACCCCTTTCCAATTAGTTTACAACTTAGAGACAGTGTTATCAATTAAGAGTGAAATTCTGTTGTTAAAATTTTCCATCGAGCTCTTACCCAATACCACTACCAAAGAAGAACATTTTCTATATATGGAAAAAATCAACAAGAACTGTCATGACACCTCTCTTTCAAATGAAGCTCATAAAAAATGCATCAAAGTCCAGTATGATAAATCCATTCGACCTCACACCTTTTCATAAGGTGACCTAGTTTTGGTTTATGTCCAGGATCATGACCAGCTGGGGGTAGAGAAACTAGAACCTATGTGGCATGGGCCCTATATCGTAAAACAAGTATTGAAAAAAGGGGCCTACCATATTGTCTATTATGATGGAACACATATGAAGGATCCTCACAATGGGATCTATCTTAAAACATACTACGCTTGTGGACATCCTGGTGTGGTGCTTTGTACATTTTGTACCATATGGTTTGGTGTGATTTAGTGTTGTGTTTTTTGAACTTTTGTGTGAGGATTTTTATCCATGGATACTTATTTCTCTTTGTTCTCTCATGCACAAATGTCAACATATTTCCCTGTACATTTAGGATTTGTGGATGGTGTGAGAAGACACACTTAGAACTTAGCTTCTACAAATTTGACCATCTATTCCTCCACTGATGAGTTAATGAGTTCAGGTGGAGCATGCCTTAGTCTCGCAATCAACAATGTTGCAGAATATCACAATGTAATTGGTTTGTTGACTGAAGTTTCTTCCCTTGTAATTTCCTATCTCATTGTGTACCTTGATTCCCAACTCGTAGTTTTTCATCTTAACCATGTTTACTCAATTTGTGACCCAATTTTGTTATGTTTATCCTTGAGGACAAGGAAAAAATCCATGTATATATATATATATATAGCAAAAGTGTTTCAAATCAAGGTCAAAAGGTACAAAAGGGACAAATTTGGGATACAAGGCCCATACATCATATGTATTCATCTCAAATCTCATCTTGTGGCTCATTTTTCTCATGATAGAAAACTATAGAGCTAGCCACTATGTGCAGCAAATGACTCATACTCTCAAAAATGCCTATGACATGTCTTTTGAGATATAAAGGAATATCACACAGTCACATGGAAGGGACTCCCATAGTGAGCCCCTTGAGGTTCTTCTCAACATCTCATATTCCTCTACGATCATCACCATGTTCGACCTCAGGAAGTCCCCTACGTCGAGCTATCATTGATAGAACCTTTGGCCACATCATCCCTTTATCTGCAGAATGAGATGAGACCATGAATTATATCCATTTGTACACAATATATATATATATATATATATATATATATATATATATATAAGAAAAATATAGTGGAACCCTTGACATGAGAGTTCTAAACTTGGAAATACACAGGACAAGCCCTTTTAATATTTTAGAGAGAAATGCAATACAATACCAGAACCTCTTCAAACTCAATCAGGGTTGATTAAATATAAAAGGGGTAAATAGTACCAGCGAGTGAATAAATGATTATACAGTAAGTAAGAAAAATGTAGACACATACTCGTAGTAGAATGTCATTTAAAAATAGAGAACGCTTTGCACCAAAGGTTTTTCTCAACAAAATACACATAGCTCACAGAAATCTTACCTTTACATATGAAAACCATTGGTGCCTTGCTACTTCCATCCACACATAGAGTCGAACACCACTAGAGTAGCCAATCATGAGGAATAGCACAACGGAGGAGAAATATTGCAGAGGAGACAAAAAAAAGGTCAACTACATAATGTTATGGCGCCTCAAGCCTTTCGTGCATGGAAAAAGGTGAGATAGTAAACCCTTAACCCTTGCCATGTGAACTCGCTGATTTGGAGGACCAGCATTGGTTGATTGTATGGAATGATAGGACTCGAAGTATTGGGTAGATATTCTTCATTAATAATGTTCTGTGAAACATTAAATGTTGACAGGCCTAATGACCGAGGGATAGGTGTTCCTGGAAACCGCCTTATTACATTTAATGCACCCCTTTTTTCTTTTTTTCTATAAATAAAAGTTTAGAAACTTGTATTAATATATATCATATGTTATATAATGACAAGTGTTAGCCACCTGTTCCGCCACAACAAGGAAACCAAAACATGTGGGTACAAGCTGTTTAAAAATTGACATGTACTTATGTGCTCTAGCCTTGCTGGAACTAAAGTGCTTATGCCAAAAATTACAGTGTGTCTGCGAAATAAAAAATGTGTAGACTATGTTCTGCAATCTTCCCAGTGTGTCTGCGAAATAAAAAATGTGTAGACTATGTTCTGCAATCTTCCATTAATTCTGCTAAGGCTGGCTATATACAGAGCCACCATTACTCTAACTACACAGACATGGTAGGAAAAAATTGCTAAAACATCTATCTTATTTTCGTGGTATATTAGGCCACCGACTCTGCAACTGAATAAACAAAAAAAACTGGAACATGGGGGCTTCAGTCCATTGCTGGGCCTGATTGTCCATGTATAGTGTATGCTGGGGTGAACCATTTACTGCACGTCGAGCATCTAGCACTCGAAGGAGCATCCGAGAGTGCATCGAACATAATATTCATTCGTTGGTTGATGACGTTTTGTGAATGCACCTGTTCCTCCTTCTTTTTCCTGATCTCGAAGAGGATTTGAAGGTGCTCCTATACAAGATGGATGGAAAAATGGTGAGGATGATCCTCCTCTTCCATGCTAGTCTCATTATCTACCTCTGTGTTGAGATCCATGCATATACTTGTAATGTTGTCCAACTGCCAACTTGGAGGAATCTCCTCCTCCACCTTGCCGCTCTCATCACCATAGTAAGGTTCACCTGGCTTAACCATGGGGGGGTCCAACAATTAAGGGTCTGGAGTGTGATGCGTGCCTAGGGGTGGAGCCTCCTCTTTAACTTTACTTGGACTATGAAGTTGTGGTGGAGACGAGGGGAAATGAGTCGTGGAGGAGGTCGCCTCCAATTTCACCAGGTCGGCTCCAAAGATACGTGGATGAGGTCGCCTCCAATTTCACCAGGTCGGCTCCAAAGATATGTAGAGGAGATGATTGTGTCCTCTAGGTGGAGTGGTGAGAGTTGGCAAAGTGGGTGATGAGAGCTCCTTGGGAGGGGGTGAGTCTGTTGGCCCGAGAGATGGTTCTTTAGTTTTGATCACCCCTCTTGGGATTTCCATGCTCCCAAGGCATGGTGGAGGGGATGAGGAGGTGGAGGAGGGAAGGGAAGAAGGCTAGGGGAAGAAGAAGGAGGTGAAGGAGGGAAGCGTAGGGGCTGATATGGAGGGTGGAGCGGAGGGAGGTAGAGAGGACACCACTGGTGTGTGAGAAGAGATTGTAGAGAACAAATGTGTGGTTGTTTTTGTGAGAGCCGAGGAGCATTATCACAAAGAAAGTGCACTAGGGAGGGAATGGGTTGGAATGTGCCCGGTTTCCCCTCTTATCCCCATAGGAGCCAAAAGTGAAATTTGCATCCACCATTGAAGTATGAATTGACTTTTGTGTCCTTTCGGTACACCTTGCTTCGCTGGTTCGCTCATCCAAGAGCTCGACTAGGTGCACTAACATTAATCCTCTCATGGTGTGATCCATTGAGGAATTAATGGTCAAGGGATGGTGACTGGGATTAATAACTCCCCCGGTTGCCCTGTTCCAGTTGTCCAACTCTCGCCATGTGGCACCCCATCCGGGTTTTAAAGCATCCCTTTAACGTATTACTTTGTTGTATAATATATTTCGGATGGATACAAAATTAGTTCATGTGTATGGTTTTTAATACCATCGATTACTGGGGTATCGTATGTCAGAACGGTTTCTTTAATGTCGTACTATTGGTTAGCACATGCTTGTATTTACCCTTGTGCGTTTACACCAAGTATCTTGACGACCTTGTTTCATGTGGGTTTCCTTGTGGTAGAATCAATAACAGATTTAGGTAAGACGAACCCTTATAGTTACTACAAAACAAGAATCCCTCAAGGTTGATCCTATGAGGTTGAGGGTTAAGATTTATTCCTCATAGCCTGTAGTAATATAGGCTATGAACAACCCCCTCAAACACTATAAAAAAATTGTACTAGGGTTTAGTGGTAAGTTTTGATTCGGTTTTGTTATTCATTCTAGTTAGGATGGAATTTTCATGAATGGAATTAACTTATATGTTTAAGTTAGTAAGTTAATATTTATAAAGAGATAGATTCATATGTCATGAGTGGTTTTTAAATGACACTAAACAATAGTTTCCCTCGTCCCCTTTTTTTTCTAATTTTGGGTCATATTACACCAAATTCATTTGATATAAAAAAATGTAGAACATATAGTTTTGTAATTTTTTTTTTCTTAGAATTTTCTAACATTCTATTTGTTTTCTAGAATTTTGTCTTATATTCTATATTTTTTGTGTGTGTGATTTTCTACTCCAATGTTGAGTGCCATAAGATTAATTTTCATAAACTCTTTTCTAAATATGAAATGGATTAGATGTCTATTTTTTATATAAATTCAAAATATTCCCAACTATGTAACTTTCATATTATAATTGAAAAACATCTTATGAAATTGGAATTAAAGAAAACTGTGTTTCCATAAAGTGTGTTAGCTTTTCTTTCTTGATGCATATAATATAAATATCCATTTTAATGTAATGAAAAAGATTTGATTTTTTCATATATATATCCTTCATGAAACAATTTTAAAAATATTTATATTAATGTTATTAATTATGATTATATTTCATTAATATGAAGAAAAATATAAAAAATAATATAATCATAAAAAAATAATATAATAATATATAAATATGTATTTATGAAAATATATTTTATGATTATAAAAACAATTTCCATCTTATAGCAATAAGGAATATTGATATAATTTTGATAAAATTTCATATCAATATTGCATTATTTTAGAACAAATATTTTGGAATCAATATTCACCACAAATTCGATTAAAACTATAGGAGGCTTGAAAATAATTATAAATCAACATACTTTTATCTTTGGTATAAAAAAAACTTATATCTCATAGTTTCTCATTGAAGTTATTTTATATGGACATGAATTTTAGGGTTTCATTATATATAGGGAATCTCGGAGAAAGACAAAACATATCCAAAAGAATTTTATAACTTGTAATCTCTAAATTAAGGGAAATACACTCTATGCTATCCTCCTCATAAAAGCAAGGATTCCCCCCATTGAGAGCATTGCTATGATTATATACCTAACCTACAAGAACAAAATAAACAACATGGATGACAAGAGGCTCCCTAAAATTGCTTCAAACTCTAGTCATAAAGCAGGGATAGCACATCATGTAGAATATCTAGAATATCTAGAATATCTATAATATTACAAATATTATGACTTCTAAATTTAAGGAGGATATGTGGTGTGATAAAGAATGAGTCAATAAAAGGAAATTATGATACTAGAAGGATGTTGTCAACCCTAATATAGAAGATCAAAGTTACCTCTCACTTTTGGTAAGTCCAAAGAGGGAAATCATCATTGCTAAGAGAAAAACAAACTTCCATGAGCTACATAGTGAAACTCGGCATTGGAGAACTCCCAAAACACAGTCTGTGATCTTTGTGACACTAAGAAGGTAGAAGATGAAAAACACTTACTCTTAGATTACTATGCAAATACTCATTTTAGATCCCAATTTAGAAATATTTTCCACAATGCATACCTTCCTAACCTCCTAAATCATCAAAACTATGGTGATATTGGAAAGCTTATCTTTAGATCCCAATTTCTAAATATTTTCCACAATACAAACCTTTTCAACCTCCTAAGTCATCAAAACTATGGTGATCTTGAAACTTTTCTCTCAATGTACTTTTGGCATATGAATACAATTTTAAAGAAATCAAAGTAATCTATTACCTTCTCAAGATTCTCAGTGAACCTTTATCATCATCATCATCATCAACAACAACAACAACAACAACATCATTATCATCATCATCATCACCACATAATAAATTGGATATTTGAGGGTTTTAGGGAAAAAAAGATTTAATCAAGAAAAATATTTGTCATATAATCAACTAGATATTAACATTTGTCTTAGTAAAAGCTAGATAAATTACATAAGGTAAGTGAATGTTTAAAATTCCATGCATATGAATTAATATAGTAAACTATGTTTAATATGTCAATGTCCACCTTAAGTAAAATATTCTAATATCAACTCTCTCTCTATAAATGTTAAGTGAATGTTTAAAATTCCATACATATGAATTAATATAGTAAACTATGTTTAATATTTCAATGTTCACCTTAAGTAAAATATTCCAATAACAACTCTCTCTTTATAAAAGAAGCAAATAAAAATAAAAAATATCTTATAATTAAAACCAGTCATTTACATGTGAACTCCATATTCATAATGAAAATCTAGATGATCCATCTCCTCCTAAGTTAATATGAATTTAATCTCATTCCTAATATACATTCATATATATAGAGAAAGAACATGTCAATGTCAATGTCAATTGTTTATTGAGAATAAAATGAATTATACACCCTCCTCATATTAAATAATATTAAATAAGTATTCACTTAAATGTTTTAATAATACATATTTTTTTAAATTATATATAAAATTAATTTTTTTTTAATTATATATAAAATTGATATTAAAATATTAATGAATAACATTCAAATATTTTTTTTATTAATATTTATCTTTCATTAAAAAAAAATTATTATAAAAAAAAAAACCATTATAAAAAAATTTGAATTATATAAATCTCAAACAGTCGGTGAAATTTTGACGATATCCAACCTTTTCTTTCCTGGAAATAGAATCTATTTGCTATAAATCTAGCCCAGGCCATGGGTTGACTCGAGTGACGGTATTAGTACTGAATTATTAATTTTCTTGTCAATATTATATTCCCACAGGGCTAAGTTTTGCTACCTGCGCGGCTTTATAAAAATTCAAACATCAAACTTCAACCATGGTTGTGACAGTTCATTGCAAACATCAAACTTCAACCATAGTTGCAACAGTTCGAAATCGTACATGAAGCACAATAGTCCGTGCATGGTTGGTCGAGAATCGAGATTGTTGGATAAGTTTGGCATGCAAATGATGTGCCCCCGGATAGGTAGGTGAAGAAAATGGAAGCCCAGTTGACTCCAACGCCTTCGACATCGATGGACTACAAGAATTTGTATAGCCCGTATTATGACAAAGTTGTCCGCGGATACCACGCAACCTGTACTGTATTTTGGTGCGCTCCATCGCACTCTCCCTCACCGAAGAAGAAAATATGGTAGACTTGACTTGTTTTAAACAGAGATCACTCACTCTCACTATTAATCAGTTAACCTTACAGCCTACAAATATTGTTAGCATAGGTTGCTGCAGATGAAGAAGCTGCCAACGCCGTTAGGCCGAATGGGAGGGAATGGTGCTAGGGATGCAGGCAGGCTCGTGGCGGCACCTTTTCTGGTAAAGACATACCGTTTAGTGGACGATCCCTCCACAGACCACATCGTTTCCTGGGGAGACCATAACAACACCATTGTGGTATGGCGCCCCAAAGAGTTCTCCGCGTCTCTCCTGCCAACGTATTTCAACCACACAAATTTCTCCAGCTTTGTTCGACAGCTCAATACTTATGTAAGTGTTCTTTCCCTTTAATGATATTGATCTACCATTTTTGTTAGAAGAGGTTAACGTAGCAGAAAATCTGGGTGTATTAATTTAGTTGATGGGGTTTGGTGTTCTAGGGATTTCGAAAGATTGTTCGAGGGCGCTGCGAGTTTGCGAACGAATTATTCAGGAAGGGTCAGCAGCATCTCCTCTCTCATATCCAGAGAAGAAAGCCCTCCAGTACCTCCACCACGCAGGCGTCGCAGATGGAATATGATAAATCATCATCATCATCCATCCCTGACACATCATCGACAGCACAAGTATCCGAGGTTCCGGCAGCTGGCCCTTCTCTGTCCGAGCTGAACGAGATATTAAGAAATAGTTCGGTGCTCTTATCGGAGATTGCCCGCCTGCAGAATATATGTGGCAGGAATATCACACTGTTTATTCCACACAACACCAGGAATCCTCCCTCCATCGACATGGACAGATCAAAAATCGACAACCCCACTCCTAGTAGTTCCGTGACAGATGTTGCAGAGGAGATCAGTATGAACCCACCAAAACTGTTCGGCGTCCCTCTCTGTTAGGAAAACCGGGTTACTTCTTACAGCAGTAACGGAGATTGTATTTTTAGAGGACTTCAATGATTTTTAAGGTCATTTGTCCAGCTCTATTGTTTCCACATGAATGAAATGCCATTTACAATACATAGGTTTTCTCAGCGGTGAACTCTCTGTTCTGCCATCATTTTCCTGTAGGTTTTATAGTCGATTGCTTTAGCTGTGCGATAACTATCAACACGATGCTGTATGCTAATTTATTATTTCTTTCACTGTTTGGTTGGAGGAGTACTTAGTTTTTCCTGCCTTTTGGTTCATTGAGCTTTTATCTATCGGACATTAGGGTTTGGCGTTTGAACTTTGCTGTGATAGCCGTTACCGACATGATAAATCTGCAAAGTGATTTGCAATTGGACATTTTGTATAAACTTCCAGCGGTCGTATCTGATTTAACTAAAGCGCTCGGTTGTCCGTCATTCTCGCTGGAAAAATGTATATCAACATTCAATGATTTTGATCAATTTCTTGCATAGATGGTATTTGATGTCCTGGCTCAATTCAAACTATTTGATAGAAAATTCGAAGAGCGTAGCAAACGTTGGGTTGTATTAAGTCACGCAAATGTAATTTTGAAGTTGATTATCATTATTGATTGAAAGAGCGAGCATCTTAGTCAAGCTTTTAACCCATGCGAGACCACGTGGAATAGCTTCGTTTGGACATTCCTATTATCGTAGATATCCTTATAAATTAAGTTATTGATAACGATATAATTGCTACAATGGTGTTTATAGGTATGTTTTTTTTTTATACTGCATAATGTTGTTCTATGTTCTATAGATTAGAATTTTATTTATATGTTTTATTTTTATTTTTTTTTGAGAGAAGTGTTATGAGATTACTATAGTTTTGTTCATTTAGAAGGTTAGGAAGTTGATTATTGTAACATAAATTTTGAAATTGTGATCTAATTTGGGTATAAGCAAGACACTTTAGGAAAGAGTGTTTTTCATCTTTAATCCTCTTAATGTAACAAATATGACATATTCTTGTGCTCCATAGTGTTTTAAGAATTGTCAAGCTTCACTCAGTAGCTTGTGGGAGTTAGTTCATATTTAGCAACCTTGATTCGTTTCTTTGCACTAGTGAAGAGTGAGAGCTACTTTTGATCTTCTAGATTAGGGTTGACCACCTCCTTGTACTATCTTAGCTTACTTTTATATTCTAATTTGTTATTACACCATAGCTTCTCTTTAAATTTTGATCTAATAATATTTTGAATACTTATTATTATCGATATTGTGCAAAATGACGTTGTCCTGCATTCCCCAATGATTTAATCAAGCCTTGGCATCTTCATGCCACACTCGCTTAAGCTACTCTTGGCTTTGGTTTGTGTTTGAAAAAAACTTCTGGAACCTCTTGTCGTCCATGATTTGATCTTGTTATTGTACATTAAGTACATAATCATGGTTGTTCACTCAATGGGGGAAAGACTCACTTCTATGAGGAGAATAGGATTGAGTGTACTTCCTTAATTTTGAGATGAAATTAGGTATAAAATTATTTGGGATTTTTTATATGTTTCTCCAAGAATCTTTAGGATATTGCATCCCCAAACTTCAGATCCGTAGAAAATAACATGAGTCGGGGGAGCATCAAAGAGGAGTTTGTCAAAGTTTTTCTAGCTTACACTTGTTTTTTCTTATCCCATAGTCAAAGTTTTGCTAAATTACACTTGTTTTCAAATCCATAATAAGCTATCCACCCTCCATTTATCATTTTCTCAACACTATAGTTCCAATTGAGTTTGTGACGAATATTGATTTCAAGATATTTGTATGAAAGCACTTCCTCCAAGCTATTGTTGTCATACAATAAAAATTGTCATAGGTGATGTTTTTGGATTTGATTATCATAACCTTTGTTTTCTCAGTGTTTACAATCATACCCATACTATAGCAATGAGGATTATTAGATGCTTACCAAGGTCATAGGGATTCTTTTCCATAAAAAAAATATCACTAGCATAAAGAAGAAGGATGATGACTATGTCAAGAAGAGTCGGCTAGTACAACCAACCTCTTCCAATTGATATTCTAACTTGCTAATGTATATCCCAAAGAGGGTAGGGTATGTGGGACAACCTTGATTGACACCTATATTAAAATTAATTTCTTCCAACTGGCCCTTAGTGTCCCTAAACTTGACAATAACACTCTCATATAGCCTTACTACAATAGCTTTCAGATTGGAAGGAACTTTTAGCTCTTCTAGCCTATTCCAAAGCTTAGTCATGGGAGGTGTGTCCATAGATTTTCTAAAATAAATGAAATAACAGAGGAGATTGGTTTTGTTATTGTGACATCCCTCCCCGATGATCCTAAGCATAACACGATGGTCCACAATTTAATGATAGCCTCCAAAGTTGGATTGTATTTTAGATCTTTTTCGGTGGATTTCAAGCAATATCCTAATCTTCCTTTCTAGAATATATGTGTATAACTTGGCTAAGATGGATCTAGTCATAATGGTCCTATAATTAGAGGGATTAATTTTATCCCTAATTTTAAAGATATGGACAAAGAGGTTGTGAAACCAAGGTTTAGCGAATCTATGTTGGAGTGTTAAATTGAAGAGTTTGTGTATGTGAGGGATGATGATAGACCCTCTAATTTAAGAGTTCAGTGTGGTAGCCTTCGATATCCTTAGCTTTCCCTTTTGTGATTTGTTTAATCCCAATCGTTATGTCATCTATAGAAAACACTTCATCCTCTATGTAAACATTAGGAATTTTTTTCAAAGCAATAAAGAATCCATAAAAGTTTTTGAGTTAGGAGTTCTAATCCTTCAAAAGAATCATATTATTTTCTTTACTTTTACTACTCAAAATTTTCCTCTTTTAAGATCTAGCTTTGATAAGTGCAAAAGATTATATGGCTTTCTATTTATGTAATGTTTTTTTTTTTCCTTTCTATTAAAGCTTTATATCTTTTATCTTATCTTATGAGATTTTAAAAACTCATTAAGATTTTGTGGATTTATGTTCACACACACACATATATATATATATAATTGTTGTTATATGTTTGTTTTATTTTTAAAAAACATTATGAAAAAAAATATGGGAGAAAAATTATTAATATTAAGTAAATACAAAATTTATTTTTATATTTTAAAACTATAAATAATTTAAATTTTTTATATTGAAAATAAATCTGGTACAAAACTTCAAATATTTTAAGAGAAAAGAAAAATATCTCTAACCTTAGCATGTGTCGCTTCCCTTCACTAGGATGTAGAGACCATGAGGAACACGAGGGAAGATATATCATCGAGCACCCAAAGATCTAGTTCATTATCAACCTGTATAAAGTTATCCAGTCTCAAATGGACGAAATAAATTCGAATAGCCTCTGAAATGAGTTGCATAACCAATATTTTTACTATTGCATTTCTCTCACTATGGGGAGTTGAAAATGACCTAATTTATGTGGGGTAAACAAATTATGCCTAACCATACCAGCACTTGGAGTCTTTCCTGCCTTGGGTTGCTTATACCTTAAACTGCGATAGGAGTTTTACTTCTTACTTGTATTGTACGGTAATGAGTTAGGTTATACGTGATATAAACTTATCGTTTACCTATGATCCTAACAATTTTGAAGATTTTAAAAACTGTTTTTTATTTAAAGGAAAAAAAATTGAAAAACACTTTCTAAATATTAAAAGTTTCATTTTTAAAATATTTATAATATTAAAATAATTAAACTATAATATAAAAAATAAAAAATAAAAAATTTACAAATTATTTGATTATAAATAAGACATGATAAAATAAAATAATTAGTTTTAATTTATGATTTAGGAATAAAAGGTAAGAAAATTATATCATTAACACTATAATATTATTATCTTTTTTATAGTTCCCTCGATGGGATGCTAACTGTTCACCATGCAATCAATGGGATGAAGGTGGCATTTGGGGTTGTCTCTTCATCCCGACGTCTCCCACGTGCCCAAATTAATGGCTCCACTACAATGTCTTAATAGCTAGACAAGAAGGCAACGACGAGTACGAGTGTGATGACACTCACATGATGCAGAGTGATGAAGGTTCTTATGGTAGCACATGGTATTGATTTCCTAGTACTCTTGGAACTCACATGTATGATGGGTATTGGTAGGATAAGGATGAAGCAGGAGCGACCTTCAACTTACAATGTTCATGGTCTCTGTTGTGTTTTTTTATTTATGGTCTATGTTGTTCATAGAAAGGTGATATGAGCTTGCTTAGTTTTGGATAGATTCTCTTTCCTCCACTTGAGCTCCCATGGATGCTCTTGGAAGTAGCTCTCAGAACTCCCCAACTCACCAAAGGCGCCTAACAAAGGATGTTGTTGAAGAAAAGGATTTTTACCATCAATTTGTCCCGCAGGAGGATCATGACACCATCCATGCATTGGAGGAGTAAGTTTGATTGGTCAGGGCATATAAGGAAGATGAGGAAGTGGAAGAATAGGTGAGAGGAATTATTCATTACCTAATTTGTACCATTACCAAAAATACTAAATGTTTTAGAAATTTGGAGCTCTACTATTACTATGGTGACTCTAGGAATGCTTCTGATTTGAAAGAGGGGTGTGCTCAGCAGAGATGAATCACCTTTGATGGAGGGCGCATCATGTTTTTAGAGAAACTCCTTTAAAGCTTATCTTTCCATGCAGAGGGAGAGATGCGTAGAGCATTCCTCAACGCGTACTCCTCTACCATGATGCCTAGATAACAAATTAACACACAAAGAATGAGGAGGGTGCATTGGTTCTCCCAATGTGCATGACCTGCAAATAGAAATTCCCATGCCCTCTCTAATACGTAGCAAAGTAGAGATGCACACTTGTTCCTTTGGTGTGCAACTCTCTCAACAATTGCACATACACAGGAAAAGATTCTACGCACATAAACAAAAGAGATGAGATTCAACAAAGCTTCATCAAATGTATTAGAGAAAAATGTCCCCTTTAATAATGCAGGGTCACTTATTACAAAAGTGATTTCAACAAAGCTTCATCAAATGTATTAGAGAAAAATGTCCCCTTTAATAACGCAGGGAGACTTCTTACAAAAGTAATTGTTTCTTTTATTATATGCAACTCTTTTCACATTCAAAATGCTGAGAGAAGTTTCCCACAGAAAAACACTGACACAAATCGACTAATCATTTATTTAGACATAGCCTTTCTTACTATACTTGTGAAGGATTTATTACAAATATATAAACTGACTAGCATTGAAACAGATCAAAAATTAACATAGCACATTCTTTTAGAATTCCTTGATTCCAAGACTAGCGAGCTCAAATTACAATAGAAGTTTCTACTAGTTGGCCAAGGAAGGGGTATGCCCTTCCTTGTGGCCCAATTCCTCCTTGTTTAGATCCAGAAGCGTCCCTACTTCCGCCACCAACTGAGGGAACCTTCACTGCACTATCTCAACTGTCATCCACTTGGCTCGTCTCTAGAGTTTGGCATTGTTTATCGACTAGGTATGAAACATGATGTTGCTTGGCATGATCCAATGTTACTTTCAAGGAAGTTGTGACTGGAGTGTGTTTATGTGATAAATTATGAACGCCGATATGGTCAGCCTATTGTTCTTGGTGTTGATGTGTTGATTCCAACGGAGTCAAAATAATAGGCATCTATGTGGGTGCTAGAGACTGAAATCCAAGACAAACCTCGAAAGGTAAGAAGTTAGTGAAAGAGGGTGTGGCCCTGTTGTAAGGGCGCCACTTCGAAAAATCCTGCATTAGGAGGTAGAATTCTTTGGCATAGTGGTGGTAATTAAATTTGGTTGTGGAAAAGGTCTCATAATGGTAAGTCGTCGGTTGACCTCCCTGTTTAAGCATCACTCCAATAGAAAACTAAGAG
>CBVK0102818275.1:0-10917 GCA_900067695.1 Picea abies
GGATTAGTTGCATCATGGTGCTGGAAATTGTGGCTAAGGATAAAGATTCTAAAAAATAGGCAAACGATTCCTGGAAATTCATGATCTTTCAAACCTTTTCTAACTGGATCTATGTAATGAGGAAATCTCTATGACGAAGTTTTGAACATTGGGCTAAGAGTGCTCGAGATATAGGAAAACACCAACAAACAAGCCATTGCATCTACAGAATTAAGAATGGACAGTTTGGCAGTAGGATAGTTTTAATCAATTACAACAGCAAGATCGGCAAGGTATTCACTTTTGCAGTAGGATAGTTTTAATCCATTACAACAGCAATATCAATTGCCTTTTACCTATGACAAGTTTAACAGAAGTATTGCGTGTAACTTAGCCATGAGTTTTATTCAATAGGCTATAAATTTTAAAAGAAAATGGAATGTTAAGTAGCAGTTCAAACCAAGCTCAAGTTCCATACCATCAAACTGACTTAGATACATTTAAAGTGGAAATTTCGCAAGATGTTTAAAGCAAGGTGATGGTCACTGTAGTGAATACCAGTTAGGATAGGAAGATAGACTGCCCATAAAGCTGAAGTAAAGTGCAACACTACAGGAGGAACAAGAGAAGATGACAATTGACCAACAACCATAGAAGTTAAATACAAGTTTACGAAGAAAATGCGTAAGTGCAGAGGCATTACACGATGGTCGGGGATCAAGAAAGACAGTGGTCAGGAATGACGGAGACTATTAAGAAGTCAACAAAGGCCCTTGAAATGCAAGTCATCAAACATTGCAGGCTAGTAATCATGAGAAGATGGCTCGAACAAAAAGTATGTTCATATATCAATGACAAACTTGAAATGCAAGTCATCAAACGATGCAGGCTAGTATTCATGAGAAGATGGCTCGAACAAAAAGTATGCTCATTGATTAATGACAAACAATGTAGGCTAATATTCATCAGAAGATAGTTGTCAAAATAGAGCCATTTATCAATGATTTAATAAAATTTGTAAAAAAATTTAATATACAATTCCAAAAATCATATAACTGTGAGATAATTCTTAAAAGAGCAAATTATATTAAAATGATATTTTAAAAAAATTTATAAAGAAAATATATAAAAAATTGTTTGATGTAAAAAAAATATACATAGAGCAGATGAATTTAAAAATATCCAAATAAAGCAGATGAAAAATATCCAAATAGAGTAGATGAATTTTAAAATCATCAAAATTAATAATTGACATTCAATAATTCAAAATTTAATATATATATAAATAATAATCACAAACTTTCTACAAGATTTAATATGCAATTTCATCATATACAAAATTATAGCTGTAAGATAATTTCTAAAATGAAAAAACCATTTCATAATACAAAATAATATTTTAATAAAATCTGTAAAAAATTTAATATGCAATTTCGCCACATATAAAATCATATAACTGTGAGATAATTCCTAAAATGAGCAAACCATATCACAATATAAAATAACATTTTAATAAAATCTATAAAGAAAATAAATAAAAAATTGTTTGATGTAGAAAAAATATACAAATACAGTAGATGAATTTAAAAATATTTAGATAAAACAAATGAATTTTAAAAGCAATAATTCACATTCAAAATTTCATAGATGGACAACAATGACAAACTCTCTAAAAGATTTAATCTGCAATTTCACCATAAACAAAATCATATAACTGTGAAATCATATACATGTAAGATAATTTCCAAAATAACCAAACCATTTTACAAACAAAATAATATTTTAATAAAATATATAAAAAAACTGTTTACTCCAAAAAAAAATATATATAAACAAAATATCGACATCGACATCGACATCCATCAGATGAATTTTAAAAGCATCAAAATTTTGATATCTATTATTATAGATAATATCCATCGGATGAATTTTAAAAGCATCAAAATTTTGATATCTATTATTATAGATAACAAATGTTCTATATAGAAAAATATATCCAACCGGAATGACACGCTCAATCTCAATATGGAAAATACATGGCAACAAAACCAATGAAACCTCCATAACAAAATCAATCCATTCTAAAATACATGTTCTTGCAAACCCATCATAAATAACCAGAACCCATTTACAACCATTCCCTTGGGCTATAAAGTTCCAGGCAGCAGGGCTCATAAATAAGCAGAACCCATTTATAACCATTCCCTTGGGCTATAAAGTTCAGGCAGCAGGGCTGATTAAGTTTATAAATACTTTCAATAAGTACCCATTACATATTACTTCACAAACATATCATAAAATCATCGACACCGCTTTCAAAATGAGTAATTAACAGCACAACTATTGCCCTATCTTTCTCTCACAGTACTTTCCTCACTCACTCAGGGCAGCATTTTGCTTCATAAACAGTACAGGTCCAATTGCACTTTCCTTTTCAAGAGTTGCTTCATCTATTGGACCGTGAAATGAAGTAGAGACGATTTTGATCGGCCGTGCTGATCATATAATCAAATAAGTTAAAAATAATTACATATAACGAACTCAACGAACTCATTGGCAATCAGGACGGGTTACGTGATCTCCCATGTTACTTTGAAAGGAGACATCGATCCCTACATCGTCTTGATGATTTGAAAGAGCGCCATGCGAAGATGACTCCGCCTGGTGCTGTGACATGATTCCTGGAACGTTTTCCATCATTCCCTGTATGCTCAACAGTAGATAGATATGTCATTTCCACTTAGTCCTAATCCATCTTAATCACAACAACCGAAACATAAACACTGCGAGGCGCCTAGTATTGTAACTGTATCTAGTGATAAAAGTGAGTAAATTGGAGGCTTCAGGGTGGAGGGGAATACGGTATACCTGAACCATAGAGTATGGATTGTGTACCATTGATGACATCAAGCTAGCAGTTGCTGCGTATGATGGCTGCCACTGGGCGGGCGGTAGACCGACAGGGGAAGCATATTCGCCCATATGATGAGGATGATGTTGCTGTTGGTGGTGGTTGTGATCACCGGCGTCGGCTTCCAAGGTTGTATAATCAAACCGCATAGGCGCTGGGCTTGAGTGATCGCTTGCATGACTGCCCAGTTGATAACTGCCATGCCCTTCTTGTGGATGACCCGGGAAAACTACTCCACTTGGCATACATTCTTCCACGCAATCCCTTCACGATAGAAACCATCAGTTCTAGCCATGTGAAGAGACGGATAGTGAATTGAATACTGAAAAGAAATAGATTGATGATGAATATCAACGCACCTGATAGCAAGTATGCCGTTCGGATGGCTGTGGTCTAAATAATTATGAACACTTGTTTGCGGATCTCTTTGTGACATCCAGTGGGCCAGTTGATTGTCACTGGTACTAGCACCGTTTGGATTCGCGTTTTGTTGCATGTATAACTGCAGTAGAAGGATAACTTGTCAGCTTTAGAATATACAAAAATCCAACCTAATGTCACAATTATATTTTAGCCTGTTTATATCCATGCCGATAAATCCGAGATTGTCTGATCATATTATCCATTGGTTTCCCGGAAAGCCTAAGGCAAAGGCCGGATAACAAGAAAATTAACAGGCGGGACAACAAAATCACGCCCTCTATAAAATTCTTTGAACAGTGTAACCCCGATGATGTAAAATTAAACACATAAAGCAGTACATTTCGAAAAAACTTAAAATAACGATATAGGTATTTATGTCATGCCCTAATTAGATAGCGCATATAGTATCTTGTTTCTGTATTATATATATATATATATATATATATATACCGCATAAGACAATTAGTGATCCGAGCCACTCAATATATCATGACCGATGGATGTTTTTAATAAAACTCAGCCAACTGAAATCAGTGGGGCTGTGATTGAGGGGTAAACTGGCATGGATGTTTTTAACATAACTCAGCAACCTCAAATCAATTGTCTATGATTTAAGGGGAAATTGGTGGCTCAAATGGCCGAAGGATCGATTTTCAGCATTTCGATGATTGCATCATTTTTCAATGGCGATTCGATTATTCCTGGATTTATTAAGCATAGAGAAGAGTGACTGCAATTAAATCAAAATGTCACATATCTCAGTAGAGGAGATTGACTGCAATTAGGACGAAATGAAAATAAAGAGCTTCAATTAAAACAACACTCTACCTGGGAAAATGGGGAGTTTCTAATATTAAAAATTAAAAACTAAGAGAGATCAACCAGCTGAATTTGGGTGTTTCTACTATAAAAACATTGAAAAAGCGGTTTATACTAAAAGAGCTCAAACAGTTGAAGCAATTCACCATCAAATGAAAAGATGTTAAACAGAAGCTCTCTGAATTTGTTAGCACCTTTGCGAAGACATTGCCCATGGCTATACGTAAAAGAGCTTTATAATCTATAATAAGTTTAGCAAATTTCTTTTGCTTTTCTAAAGAGCTTTATAATCTATAATAAGTTTAGCAAATTTCTTTTGCTTTTCTAATCCTATCTGTCAAACATTATTGGACCACACATCATATTTCGTTTTCTGACAAGTTCATCAATTTAGCCACAAGAAAAAAAATTTAGAACATGAGAATTTCACACATTACTAGAAAAAACTAAATGGTGCAGTTGAGAAACTACTAATTCCATTGCTACAGAGACAACATGAAACTTGAAAAAGTATGGTCACTGAAAGATTAGTTGCATCATGGTGCTGAAAATTGTGGCTAAGAATAAAGATTCTTTAAAATAAGCAAAGGATTGCTGGAAATTAATGGTCTTTCAAACCCTTTCTAACTGGAACTATGTAAAGAGGAAATCCCTATAACGAAGTTTTGAAGATTGGGCTAAGAGTGCTCGAGATCTAGGAATACACCAACAAACAAACCATTGCAATTACAGAATTAAGAATGGATAGTTTTGCAGTAGGATAGTTTTAATCCATTACAACAGCAATATCAATTGCCTTTTACCTATGACAAGTTTAACAGAAGTCTCGCGTGTAGCCATGAGTTTTATTCAATAGGCTATAAATTTTAAAAGAAAATGGAATGTTAAGTAGCAGTTCAAGCCAAGCTCAAGTTCCGTACCATCAAACTGACTTTCAAAATGACTTAGATACATTTAAAGTAGAAACTTCGCAACATGTTTAAAGCAAGGTGATGGTCATTGAAGTGGATACCAGTTATGATAGGAAGATAGATTGCCCATAAAGCTAAAGTAAAGTGCAACACTACAGGAGGAACAAGAGAAGATGACAATTGACCAAACACCCATAGAAGCAAACAAGACAATGAAAGTTAAATACAAGTTTACGAAGAAGATGCTTAAGTGAAGAGGCATTGCACGATGCTCTGGGATCAAGAAAGGCAGTGGTCAGGAATGACGTAGACTATTAAGAAGTCAACAAAGGCCCTTGAAACGCAAGTCATCAAACAATGCAGGCTGGTAATCATGAGAAGATGGCTCGAATAAAAAGTCTGTTCATAGATCAATGACAAACTTGAAATGCAATTCATCAAACAATGCAGACTAGTATTCATGAGAAGATGGCTCGAACAAAAAGTATGTTCATTGATAATGACAAACAATGCAGGCTAATATTCATCAGAAGATAGTTCTCAAAATAGCGTGTCCATTGATCAATGACCATATTTGAAGGAATAACTACTCCAACTGAGAAGAGTTTGGTCTAAAACGATTGTAAATTCTGAAATTTAGAAATGCATACTTGCACAATCATCAAAGTGTCAGACATGCACAAATTCCTACCCATACCATTATGATTAATTAAGATTCAAATTAATCATAGTTGTACACAAATTCCTACCCATACCATTATGATTAATTAAGATTCAAATTAATCATAGTTGAAAATGTAAGTTATAGATTTTGATTGTTTTTTAAAGGTTAATTGGGTTTAATTTAGGTAGGTTGAAGGAATGATTATTATTCTTCTCACAAAAATTCAATTCCAGTGATAATTGAACTCTTCATTTAATATATTATTGTACCTTGAATATTTTAAGATTTATCCTAAATACCATCTTCTAAATAAAAAGAATTACTAGAAATTTTCCATAAACTTATTGAAAAAAAACTCTTTCACATTAAATATGAAATAAACTATATTCAAACCATTTCTTCATTGCTAATTAACTAATCTTAACAATAAACATAAGAAAAAAATCTTAAGTAGATAAAAATGGTTTAGTAAATAAATAATATAAAAAATGTAAAATACTAATATTATATCGTAAATAACATTACAGTTTTCTATTAATTGATTTTCACATTTCAAACTCTTTTAATTAGGGTTAATACGGAAACTTTGTAGGTTTATAAATGGTGTTATGATACAAATTGAAGATTCCACAAACAAAGACTCAACCACAATTATAAAGTGGGGGTAAATCAATAGTTCATTGCAATTATGTTTAAAATATAAAGAAATTTCTAAAAGAGAGAAGTAACCACTTCCATTCAATCCTTTTCTTTCACGAAATTATTAACTTACATACCTGTAGGTTCGCTTGGTTGTAGGAAGCCATCTGACTTTCTTCCAGTAATTGCTGCACATGCAATTATAAAAATAGGTAAATCTTTAAGGTCACAAGAATAAAATATTCATTTTATCTCTGGAGTTCTCAGATACAACTTCATATTTTTCTCAAACAACTATCTTTCAGTTATATCTGATTCAAAGATTTAACATAAAGAAAACACAACACGTACTTTCCTTAAACGAACTCTCTGTAAAGAATCCTCGAGCATCCTCTCGTAGTACTCAGCATCCTGTAACGTTGTTATTGTACGAGGATCTGCTTCCAAACATCTGGAGTAATGCATGAAAATCATAAGCTTCTTATATGACCTAAACATCTGCCTCAATTCTAAAATTTAGCATGAATATCGTCTGCTAATTTACATCTGCAATAATAATGAAGATGGTATGTAAGCTACAATATACTGATCTCATCCATGCAAAACATATTGTGCTTCCCTCTCGTAATTGCAAGGCCCATTAATTTATTAGTACTGATTTATTTTTCTGGCAGCTATTTGGGATCTTGATGTCCAACACAAATTTTCCATTGGGGAGCTTCATATTTGGGATCTTGATGTGCAACACAAATTTTCCATTGGGGAGCTTCAAAATCAAAAGTAAAGCCTAACAAATTAGGGATGTAGAGAGAGTTTCATTAAATAATTTATCATTCGATAAACGCTTAGCTCGTCTATTCGTTGCAAATATTTAGCAGGACGCCCATCACCACTGGGGAAAGGGGAGCTTCGTCCGCCAACATAATGGATGTTCCTCTTTATCACAGGTGATCCAATGGATTATTTGTGAGAGTTTGTGGTGGGGCTAACCCTACTTCTATCGGTTAACTAAGAATACATCCCTTTACTATTTCGTTCTTCAACAACCCAGCAATGGTTCCTGCGGTCCAATAATGCTGTTCGATGCTGCTGCCCTAGCCCCCCAAAAAATCCAAAGATGAACACAAATTTAACTTCAAATAAATTTGCAGGGTCCCGCTTAATTTAGTAGGCCGGATTTATTTATCTTGTAGCTACTGGATTTCTGATATTTGTCATCGGGAAGCTTCAGAATAAACTAAGCGCTAGCAATTTAAGGGTGTCTACCGAGTTTCATTAAAGTAAAACTCTTCTCAACATTTGATAAACGCTATGTTCATCGCTTCCACATTTTCAGATCTTTTGAAGGATGAGGTGTGCTTCTCTGGACTGCATGCATGGAGGAAACTGGCAGCTAAAAAAAATAAATCCGACAACATGCAAACTGAAGAAAACTGCTAGGTCAAAGAAATAGAGGTATATTCCAGGGTATTTTCATAGAAAAACATTGATGAACTTAGCAGAGTTCAGACCAGATGGAATGTTAATGACAGATTCCCTCGATGCAAATTAATCCGGGTAGATGAAATAAAATTCGCGTAAAAGCAAATTAAGAAAAACAGAAATTAAAGCTTGTTTAAAATATATTACCCACTATCAAAATAGATGCAAGTAGAGCGGTAATTTTTTGCACTGGGGAAAGTGAGTACCTGAGCTTCCGTTCCGCATCTTGGAGTTGCAGTTGCCATCTGGTAATTTCCATCTGTAATTCCTGCAATGTTGAGATATGGGAATAACTTAGAAATGCAGAAAAATCACTGGATTCCCGGAAGGGCGGCGATTTCTGAAACATTTCTTATGAAGATTTAAGAAGTAATGAAGGAAATCAATCATACCTCTACACTTGAAAGGTTGCCTGGGCTGGTGATTGACATGCACAATACACAACAAACAAGGATCAGCATCCAATGAATAAGACTCAGATTTCCTATCAAGGATTCACTTGCATGCAAAAAAAAACCTGAACATTAAGATAAATGATTTATGAACCTCGCTAGATGGTTTGCAAGTTCGCTCTCGCACTTCAATTTCTTGAGCGCTCTAGTGAGAAACTGTTCAATGCATGCAATCAGTGAGCTAGGTTTTTGAAACCCTTGATCGGTGAATTATGAATATTGCTTCTAAACCTTTGATCCATACAATAGATCTATGAAAAAAGGTTCCTAGACAGTAAAATTTAGAGAAGGATTCAAGAAACTTACTTCTTGATTCTGAAGCCTGTTTGGATGCCCATGTATGGAACAAAAAAAAAATAATAAGCATCCTCACCCAAAAAAACCAAACTCATTGCACAAAAATCTGACATGCATCACACAGATCTCATAGTCTATACATATAAATATATCAAACAAAGCCCACACAAAGCCCTACAATTGTAAGGCTCTGAAAGTATTCCATATGCACATACCTGCCCCGTTCATGTTCTGGCAGATTGACAAACCGTGCAATAACATCCTCTATCCTACTACAATGCCAGAGCCATAAAACAAAGGGGAAAAACACGAAAAAAGTCAGAAATAAGAAATTAGGGAAGGATTATAGATCTCAAAAACTCAGATATACCAAGTATATTTTAGCTATATGCATATCAAAGACAAGAAAAACCAGGCAGTACATATCTATCAGAGTGGGTGTAACCTTTTCTTGCCGGAAAATTGGCTCAATCTTCCAGATGGTGAGAACATAATCAGTGCAATATCGATGTCGCAGAGAATGGAAAGCTCGTAGGCCTTTTTGATGAGGCCATTTCTCCGTTTGGAGAAGGTAACTTGCCTGTTTGTACTGTTTTCTATTTTCTTGATCTGGAGCTTAACTCTCCCCATGTTTAGCAATATTTCGCGGCAGTCAGTCGGTGATGGTGATCGACCTTGCCTTGCAGGTCAGGTAAGTCTATATGGAATCGGATTGATGTGGAGAGTGAATGGAAGAGAAGATAGTGGCTAATACTGGGTTGCATTCATGAATTATTATTATTTTTCTTTTGCTCCCGTTTTTATAGAGGGGGAGATTTTAGGTTAACCACAATTCCTTCGCGAGTCTATACGATTTCCTTTGCATGCAATAGTGTATTTTATCGTTCCTACACAATTAATATCACCTCCCTTCGCCTTCGCATCCTGCCATATTATCCGTATTATTTTTATATTTTATTGTTTTTTTTAGGATTTATATATATTATTATTATCAATATTTCAGTTCAATGGGTTAGTTTAGTTTGAGTGGTAGAGAGTTGTGAATTAAAAACTGGAAGTTTGAAGGTCAAGTTCTCCATGTTTCCAAATATAACTGGTAGATTTATTTTTAACACAATCCTAAAAGTCAGGGTTATTTTTATATTTTATTGTTTTTTTTTAGGATTTTGATATATTATTTTTATTAATAGTTACTTGGGTTAGTTTGAGTGCTTAAGGGTTGTGAATTACGAACATGAAAAAACTTGAGGGTCAAGTTTTCCATATCCCCAAATATAATTGGTCAATTTAGGTTTAGCATAATCCTAGAAATCAGGGTTATTTTTATATTTTATTGTTTTCATAGGATTTTATATATTATTATTATCAATAGTTCGGTGGGTTAGTTTGAGTGGTGGAGAGTTGTGAATTACGAACAAGAAACTTGAGGGTCAAGTTCTCCATGTCCCCAAATGCAACTGGTCGGTCGATTTAAGTTTAGCACTATCCTAGAAATCAGGGTCATTTTTATATTTTATTATTATTTTATTATTTTATTGTTTTTTTAGGATTTTTATATATTATTATTATCAATAGTTCGGTGGATTAGTTTGAGTGGTGGAGGATTTGAATTACGAACAAGAAGCTTGACGGTCAAGTTCTCCATGTCCCCAAATGCAATTGGTCAATTTAAGTTTAGCACAATCCTAGAAATCAGGGTTATTTTTATATTTTATTATTATTATTATATTTTATTGTTTTTTAAGGATTTTTATATATTATTATTATCAATAGTTTGGTGAGTTAGTTTGAATGGTGGAGGGTTGTGAATTACGAACAAGAAGCTTGATGGTCATGTCCCCAAATGCAATTGGTTGATTTAAGTTTAGCACAATCCTAGAAATCAGGGTTATTTTTTATATTTTATTGTTTTCTTAGGATTTTTATGGAGGGTTGCGAATTACGAACAAGAAGCTTGAGGATCAAGTTCTCCATGTCCTTAAATGCAATTGGTCGATTTAAGTTTAGCACTATCCTAAAAATTAGGATCATTTTTATATTTTATTATTATTTTTATATTTTATTGTTTTCTTAGGATTTTTATATATTATTATCATCCATAGTTCGGTGGGTTAGTTTGAGTGTTGGAGGGTTGTGAATTACAAACAATAAGCTTGAGGGTCAAGTTCTCCATGTCCCCAAATGCAATTGGTCGATTTAAGTTTAGCACAATCCTAGAAATCAGGGTTATTTTTATATTTTCTTGTTTTTTTAGGATTTTTAGATATTATTATTATCAATAGTTAGGCGGGTTAGTTTGAGTGGTGGAGGGTTGTGAATTACGAACAAGAAGCTTGAGGG
>CBVK0102818283.1:0-14058 GCA_900067695.1 Picea abies
CCACGGGTCGGGGCTAAGCCCCGACCCGCCCCCTTTTCCGTGTAATACAATATTCAACCATAAAAATAATAAAATTTGTATCCATTACAAGGAACAAACGGCGGCAAGTTGGTTATTGGAGTTCGTAAAGGCACTATGTGGAGGAGAGGTCCGGGGGTCGAACCGCGCGGCCTCCAATATTTTTTATATAGAACTCCTTAGCCAACCAGTGAGTGACACGTGGCACCCTTGGATTGGGCCACGTGTCCTCCTATTATAGGCCACACAATGACACGTGTCAACATTCAACTCGCCCAAAATCGAATAATCAACATCTGCCACATCACCACCGTATGGTCTGTATGGCCCTGCCACGTTAGACCGTACGGACTATACAGACTGTACGGACAGGTACAGTCAGCATCAAATTTTTCCTTGTTTGGCTTGGCAAACAGATCGTGATATCTTCTCCATACGGACTCCGTTTGAGAAAGTAAATATACTGCCGGAATCAAGAAGACGAGACGGGTGCAATGGCACTGTTTTCGTCACATTCTGATCACTTTGAAATTTGAGCAAAATTTTAACCCCTGGTCCAGATTTTGATCAGAAAATTTCTCCCAATGTAGAGTAATAATGCACATTTCTTCCCTATATTGTTGACTATATAATCCTATGGACCCCTGAATGCAAAGAAAAACAACAAGTGGGAGAATGTTGGGTATGTGTTATATTCTTTGCATGTGTGTGTGTGGGTGTGTCATATTTGACAACTGCATTTGACGATCCCAACTTCCTTCGATATTTGTATCGTTTGCGCCAGGCGCTTCCTAGGGGGGGTCCCAAGGGGGCGCTGGTATGCCCCCCCTGGTTACACACAGGGTTTTTGGGGCAACACTCCAAAATGTTTTTTTGGGCCGTTTTTTTTATTTTATCATATTTTGCTATTTTTACCAATTTTCTAAAAATAATACCATATTAATGTATTAGGGTTTTGGTAGCTACATAATACCTAAAAAAATTGTATATATTGTATGCTGAATGGTAAAATTAATACAATGAAGAGTTGAAAGGTGTGGCACCAAGTAAGTTGGTTTTCTCCCGGTTAGGAGTTTCCAATGTAAATATCAGTGTACTATGTGTATGAGCCATTGATTAATGTCTGTTTTGATTAAGAATATGTATGCATTGCTTTACTTCAAAGGTTTAAAACTCACAATTTTCACGCCCAAGATTTAAACAAATGACAACCATATCCCTGCTCACATGAAGCATACATGCTAAGAATATTGGATGAATTCTAAAAGATGGTAGGGTAAAGATGAAATGTGAATCACCATATCATATGAGATCATATGGACCCTAGGTGATTATGAATGACAATGCCTTTTCTAAATGGGAATATTCAAGTTGGATAGTGTTAATGACACACTTTCCTCATCAACATACCTAAGCAAAGGTTGCCTGAAATGTTATAAAAGGATCCAGGGAAGAGGGAAGAATTCATTGTTTGGAAAAGAGATGGGTGGAGCGCAAGATATCTTAGCTGTGATGGTAGGGACAATACACTCTGTCATCGGGTTATTTCCATCGGGAGGAATTTTCAGGATTCAATAGAGTCGATCAAATGAGGAAATCCACTTGTTTTCACAAGAAGGAGAGTACTTGTCACCAGAGAAAGCATGATGAAGATCGAGAGATGGAAGTAATACACAGTTTGAGCTAACGTCTGCCCAAATAAAAATTAAATCCAAGTTAGAACCTTGGTAAATGTAATAAAGAAACATTCATAGTTTGACAACTATTCGTGTTTTCAAAAGGGTAAGGCTAGTGAGAAGGCTTTCGTCTTCTTCTCGGCCAATCGGTTCCCTTGAAACCTTGTTGTAGGTCTATGGTCAATGATTAGGTTCACCTGTAGTTGGTGATCCATATTTTATGATAAGAATGAATACAGATCTATATTATTAACAGAGAGATACAATGAACAATAATAGAGATACAATAAAACTTGGCTTATATTCGATAAACAAATATGTTGAAACTCTAAAATGAAAACTGAAACAAGCTTGCTATAATGGTGGTGGCTTATCTCTGAGAAGAGATGTGAAAATGAAAACTGAAACAAGCTTGCTATAATGGTGGTGGCTTATCTCTGAGAAGAGATGTGACGGTTGCACTCATTCACAAGAATATGACTACAATGAGGATCCAAATAAATTTTTACATAAAACATGAATTCCAAAACCCTAGAAATCCAAAAACCTAACCTTAGGAGATGAAGCACCAAAAGTCATGTGGGCCCTGTTATCACATAGAATTTAAAGGGTAAAAAAAAAAGTCTTTAGTTTTGATTTTGAGTCATAGGTGTTCATTAGGTTATAGGTTTTATGTCCATTTTACATAGTCATTTTCATTTTTGTTATAAATAATTTATGGTTAGTTTGTCTTCGGTCTAAAGAGTCATTGAGTCACATCTTTTAAAATTCTTCATGATAATCCTGACATGTCACTTTCTCCATGTTGTATGCTGACCCATCCTTTTGTCACTTTTTCCCATTTAAATGTCAAATTAAGTATGATCTGTACACTGCCAACTCACTAAGAGAGTTCACCACAACTCTTTCAAGAGTACATCTTGCATTTATAGCCATCATTGCATTTATGGGTCATGTCGATTGAATATCTCCTTGTTTTCAGGGCTGATTTTTAAAAAAATATTCATGGATTATTGTAATGAATGTTTTTAACTATTTTCTCCAAGTGTACAAATCATTCTCTAGCTCAACGTTGTGAACTAATGTTACAGATAGGCACTACACACTTAGCTGAGAACTGGTTGCAGAGGATAGTTGGTGGTTAGACCACTTGTAGGCTTCCCTGTGCAAATATGAAGGTATTAACATTCAACTCCAGGTTACCAGGTACTCTATGAACGTTTCCACCTTGCTTTAAGGTCTAGAAAGGGGTGAATGGTTGTTTCTCTTTGTGCCAATATGAACTAATGATTGGCATTGTGAAATATCTCATCGATCTGTTAACAAGCTCTAGAACTCCCTCCTCAGGCTTTGAATCTTGTCCCTTGAATCCATAATCATATGCATTGCTTATACCACACATATTTTCCAAAACCCTTTCCCGGGCACTACGAACTATGTGCAGTCAACCAGTGTTGTGAACTCTCTTTTCCAACACTCTTTGTAGAAAAACATCTTTTGCAAACTCATCAGTTGTTCACACTCCTGTTTGACCTGAATTATGAATTCAAACCCACTGGTAGCCAATTTGAGTCCTACTTAGAAGCATTGTCGCTGTGAGAAGTTTGTTTGTCCTTTTTCCCATATTTTCTAGTGGTCATTTCCCTTACTTGTTTGTTTCACCTGTGGGTAATCATTTAAGTATTGCGATAGAATTCTTACCATCTAGTATTAATGGATAATCAACATAAGAAGTCTCATAAAGCAAGGGAAATTGTGATGACAGAGAATTATGATATGCGATTTTTTTTTGTGGAAAACTTGATCAAGGAGGTCTTCCAAAGAGTGGGATGCATTAATTTTTGTCAGAAAATGTAGAGGGGGCACCCAAGGGTGGCTAAGGAATTCACATTGAACTTTGATGGAACCAAGACCAAGGTTGGGATACTGGAATTTGAGGTATATGAAATGACCATATCAACAACCAATAAGATACCTAGTACTAGGGAGAGATGGTTCAAGGTCATGACCTTGAATGTTTCCTTTTCAAAGGAGTTCCTCAAACCAAAATACCAAGAAGACAATTTGTCAAAGGGTGTGCCCAAAAACCATAAGTTGGAGGGTTTTGATAAGATGTTGAAGGTAATTCAAATATTCTTTACCTTTGAAGGGATATTTAACATGATCTATCAATACCATATAAGGCTACTGCTACACTTGACAGGGAAAGATGCTACGAATCTTCCTTTCTACTTGTTTAGAAGTATTGGAAAAATGTGTGACAGGGTCTAGGCTAAATCTAAGGCAGCTGATACGAGTGTTTTCCATTCAGGAATGATAAAGATGTCGGTGATGGAGGAAATAAGAAAGAAAAACATTGAATGGGAAAAATTCATTACTTCTTCACACTTTCAGCTAAATATTGCTCCTACTCCATAGTCTAAGGTACAAATCCCTCTTCAGGTTGACAAGACTGTACATTTGGGGATGAACAAGAAAAGGAAGAGCATTAGGAATGTTAAAGATGATAAAGAAACAAAGTAACATGAAGAAGAAGGAGGACCTTCTCACTATCCACACAGAGATCTTTCACCTTTTCCATCTCCCAGTCCAGTAGAGACTCCTTCAACTAGAGCTATAGATTTGAGAGGAAGAAAGTTGTTGTTCTCTTCACCACCTACTGGAGACAAAGTCAAGGATAGGAGACCTTTTGCTAGAGAATCAACAAAATAGGAAATCATTGTGAAGGAAGATAGAGTGGGATATCCAATCCATAGAAAGGGTAAAACTGTACCTATTAAGAAGCACATTGTGATTATAGACATAATTACCCCTCCAAAAAATCCTACCTTTAAGAGGATCAATAGACAGATTAAAGAGGCAAGGACTGAAATCGATAAAATAAAAAGGGAGGAGTTGGTTGAAAGGATGAAACTTAATGGACTCATGGAAATGTATCATGAAACTATTGACAAGGACAAATTTATAGATAAAAGGTTTTGACCTCTCCACAGGCAACTCATAAACTTATACAAACATAACATAGCCTACCAGGGTCAGATCAGAAGGCTAAAGATGGAGCTGTAATACTTCAAAGAGGAGTTGGCCAAGAGAAATATGGATATCTTAGTGAAGGCTTCCACCAAGAGGAGGTCTAGAGTCGGAAAATGAAGAAGATGAAAACCTTAACTCATATCATTTTTTGATAGTCTCTTGTTTCTGTATTTTGCAAATTTTGAGGATAGTCATGTTCAGTTGAATATATGTTAATATTCTTAGTCGTATATCATGACCATATGTTTTTATATAAGTTGGTGGCACTCAAAATGGGGTTTGGAGTGTTTTGATGCATTTTCAAATGAAAAGAGCAATTAAAGGAAAGTTTGCAGTGCATGGCACTACGAACTGGCAGATACAGGCTGGCACTGTGAACTCTTGTTATGAAGGTTTTGAAGGAAAAAATGGTTTCCAAATGGGTATATGAGTATATGATAGTTGATGGAAGGAAATTTTAAATATGGAGGGACACCTGACAAAAGAATATGCACTTAAGGGACACTTCATCAAGCATATTAAAGATGTTAAGGAAGTTGCCAACATTAGCCTAGTTTTTAGTAGTTTCTTATTTTTGTTGAACAATTGTAGTTACTCCACCTTCAAGTGTAGGAATACTATGAAATAGGGGGAATTCGAATTGTAAAGTTGTCATTGACGTCCTAGGATATAAGATAGTCATTATAAATCATTAAGGAGGTTCAAAGGATTGTAATGAGACTCATATTTTTGAGATTGTGAAGTTACATAGCCATATATGGATTTTGTGTATCAGACCTGAGACTTTTTGACTAATAGAAATTAGCTCCTTTCCTATCATCGCATTTTTGTCTTAATCTGATTCTATTTTCATTTAAATGATTCAATTGATCTATTATATATGTATTATAGTGATGGTTTTGTTGTGATGATGTTATAAATTTTATTAGAGTTTATCTTTTGATTAAAATAATTTCTTGTGTCAAAAGGTTTTCTTCATATGTTTGCTAGTATTGCCTGATGTGAGTGGTAGAAATATTTCAATTTCCTCACTAAAGTCTTCCATCTATCCATTTTACTCTTTAAACCCTGATCCAAGTTATCCAAGACCTAATTTGTTGATGTACTTTATCTAGAAATTTATGTGATTTACACTGTTTTGGTGAGTTTTGATCCATTTGACATCTTATCATAAAAGTTACCTTAAAACCTATTGATGGGTGTTGAGCTTAGATTTTAGCAGTCAAAGTGTGACTTTGAGTGCTAACATTCTTGGTGCCTCTGCTGGGGAAAAACTTGAAGACATTTTCCTGGGTTGAATGACAAATAAATTACTGAATCTAAGGGTGCACATTGATCAGTGAATTGAAGATTGAAGATTACACCTGGAGACTCCATTGTTTCAGTTGCAGCTCCTAAAGGTAGACACATGAGGTATAATCCACATTTTCCTATGGATACACCTGAATATGACCCAGAGAAGATGACCAAGAAAGGGAAAGATTCTCAAGAATCCTTTTCAACTATTGTTTCAGTTAATACTGAAAACTTTCTTGATTCTACTTTTCAAACACTAGTAGTTGTATCTAGTGTTCCTCATTTATCTTTTGTTGAAACTCTTGAAAAATTAAATATTGGAGATATTACTGTAGATTATTCCTCTTTTTCCCCTCGGTTGAAAGAAGAAAGTGTTGAAAATTTTGAAGTTCTTGCCTCACTTGGTATTGTAAATTGGTTTAGGCTAGAGAGTCTAGAGGATTTTCCTAACCTAGGTTCTCCTTCTCCTCGTTCTTTTAAATTTGTTGTGACCAAAGAAGAAGGAACCTCAGTTCCCTTGGATTTTTCAACATCCACTTCCAAGACTCAACCTCTTTTTGTTAAAACTGAAACTTCTCCATCCTATACTTTGCCTTTTCCTAAGCTACCCATCATACAGACTATATCTGTACCAATCAAGTCTCCCCTAGTTCTTCTAGAATTAAAAATCCTCCTCCCCTTAATCATATGGTAGGTGAAAACCCTCCTATAAATAGGATGGATGCCATAGTGGTTGATAGGTATGCCCCTCTAGTGTTGTCTCAACCTATGAATGCTCTGCCAGTAGGAGACTATCTTAAGTATATTCCCAAGTTCATGGGAGAAGAGGACATATGATCTGGATTTTATGAGAAGAATGAAATGAATACAGATTATTAACAAGTGCTTAACAAAAAATAACAGAGATATAGTAAAACTGGTGGTCTATTCAATAAGGAAATAAGATGAAACTATAAAATGCAACGGAAACAAGCTTGTAGGAATGGTGGTAGCTTATCTCTCATAAGAGATGTGATGGTTGTTCTCATTCGCAAGAAGATGATTACAATGAGGCTCTGAAGGAATTTTTACAATAAACAGGGATTCCAAAATCCCTAGACATCCAAAAACCTAACCCTAGGAGATGAAGCACCAAAAGTCATGTGGGCCCCGTTTGGGTAAGTTAGTACATCAACTTCCTAGGGTCATAACTTTTGCACACGATATCTGTTTTAGGCATATGATATCCTATTGGAAAGGTATCATCGAGGAAATTAATTTTGGGGGATCAATAATTCCTTTGGCTATCATTGATAATATTGATCCCGAAAAACCTTCATTTAGGCTGTCAAAATGGCCCCGGAAGTTAAAACTGCTAAATATATTAAATTGCCAAAATTGTCAGAAAACTATTTTGAGCGAGTTGGAAGAGGTGGGTGGCCACCGATATCCACCTAGATCAATCCTCCCTCCTTAGGAATCAATGGTCTCCATTGCGTTGAGTTCCCCCATCAGATGAGGAAATTTCTGCTGAATTTGGCCTCGGGTGAGCCACTTGCCTTGGTGCAGGAGTTGCCCTACTTTGACGACTCAATAAAGATGGATCCTTTCCTGTCAAGTTCCCTTGATCTGTGTGTCCAAACTATGATCACTGGATGCCTGTTGTAAGAAGTCAGGGTTGAGATCTTTTGGTGTCAGTTGCTCTACTACGTCTGAGGTGTCCAATAATGGTGGGAAATAAGGGCGAAGGAGATCCACGTTGAGTGAAGGCCAAGGAAAGGAGGAATGTTGAGCTCAAAAGAATTACCCCCCATGACCTTGTTGATGGTTTATGTCCCATAATGGAGTGGGCGAAGCTTCTGATGGGGTCCTGTAAGGCGTTCTTTCTTCAAGTGCAACCAAACTTTGTCGCCCACTTGAAACTTATGTGGCACTCGATGTTGATCATGGTACTTCTTGTACTTGTCATTGGACTTTTGTAGGATATCCTGAACCTGTTGGTGGATATGCTAGATCCACTCAATGAACCGGGTGGCTTTGTCAGCTTCATTTGGATTAGCAGATGAGTCGGTTGAGGTGACCATAAGGGGAACTGCAACATCTATGGGACCTAATGGTTGGAATCCCAACCCCACCTGAAAGGGGATGTGACCAGTTGAGCTATGTAGGGCTCGATTGTAGCTATGTTGGACATAGAGAAGGCTCTCATCCCATGTGCGAGGGTTATTTGAATTATAAATGTGAAGGATATGCACAATCATTCAATTGACGACCTTGGTTTGGCCATCTGTCTGGGGGTGGAAGGTCGTGGATTTGGTTGGCTTGGTGTCTAGCAGTGACCAGAGGCTCAACCAAAATGTGTTGAGAAATTGGCTATCCTGATCTGAGATAATGGTTTGTGGGATTCCAAAATGTACCTAGACTCATTCAAAGAAGATCTTGGCAGTGGCCTCTGCTATGATGTTCTTCTTGCAAGCAACCATAATCGCCATCATTTCCCCACTTGGTGGACGGGATGCCTGACATGTAGTCCATTGAGATGGATTCCCATGGCCTGTCAGGAGTAGGAAGAGGGGTGTACATGCCCTATTTCTTAGTGGTTGGTTTGGCAATAGTGCAGGAAGTGCAAGACTTGATATACTTCCTGACCTCTTGTTGAAGTTTTAGCCAATAGAAATGTTTCTATAGCATCACCACTGTCGTTTCGACACCGAAGTGTCCTACCATCCAACTATAGTGGGATTCCCAGATCATCTTCTCTCGCTTGCTTGATGGAACATATATATGGCCCAGATGACACAACAACCCATCCTAAAGATGGAAATTATCGACAACTGCATTTCCAACCAACATTTGGTAGGTGGTGGCGAAGTCCAGGACTATCTCATAGAGTTGGAGCCATCCAAAGGTCTCATGGCTGCAGGAGTCTAGAACCGTGGTGAGTGTCATGATTGGCGGTCTGCTAAGGCAATCAATGATGTGATTGGTGCTTCCTGTTTTATACTTGATGTTGAGGTGGAATTGTTGCAAGTATCTGGACCACTTTTGATGGTGATCATTCTGCAATCTTCCTTGTGTCTGCATGAACTTCAGTGGCTTATGATCAATGTGGATGATTGTCTCCTTCCCAAGAATTTAATGTATCCACTGGCGGCAGGCTTACACAATGGAGTACATTTCTTTGTCATAAGTAGGGTACTTACGGACAACATCTGATAGTGTCTCACTATGACAGGCCATGGGGTAGTTGTGCTTAGTGAGAATAGTGCCCACTGCATAGTCTAAAGAATCTGTCTCGATCTCAAAGGGTTGTTGTAGGTATGGTAGTGAAAGTATTGGGTCTGAGAACAAGTGCTGCTTCAAATCATTGAACACTTGTTGTTGGGACCAACCCCATGAAAATTTCACCTTACCACCACCCTTGGTTATTTGGCTAAGGTCCCATGCAATATGGGAGAATCCCAACACGAACCAATGGTAGAAATTGGCATGGCCCAAGAAGCTCTGAAGCTCAGTGAGTGTGGTTGGGGTTGGCCAGTCATGGATGACTTGGATCTTGGCTAGATCCACATGTATGCCATGCTGATCAATTATGTATCCCAGGTAATGGACCATGTCCATGCCGAAGGAGCATTTTTCAAACTTGGCATATAGCTTGTGTTGCTACAGGGTGTGAAAAACCTATTGAATATGCTGCAAGTGTTCATTCCAAGTCTTTTTGTAAATGAGAATGTCATCCAGATACACCACTACAAACTTATTGGTGAATGGTCTCAGGATATCATCCATCATCTTCATGAAAGTGGCTAGATCATTTGTCAAACCAAAGGGCATGACCAACCATTCAAAAATGCCTTCCTTTGACTTGAAGGCAGTTTTCCATACATCTGTCTATTCTATTGGGACCTGGTGGTAGCCAGACTTCATATCAATCTTACTAAATTATTTGGCCCCCGTGAGTTGATCAAGGAGGTCATCGATTTGGGGAATCAGGTACTGGTTTCTGACTGTGATTTTATTCAGACCTCGGTAATCAATGCAGAGTCGCCAAGTTCCATCTTTCTTCTGTACCAACACAATTGGTCTCCTGCAAGGTGATGAGATGAGATAGATGTGCTCCTTGTGGAGCACTTCTTGTATCTGTCGCTTGATCTCCTCATTTTGTAACAAAGAACAACGATAGACTGGCCCATTGGGCAGTGGTGCACCAGGGGTCATATCGATGGGGTGCTTGACCTGGTAGTGCAGAGGTACCCCGGTAGGTGAGGAGAAGATATCTGAGTATTCTTCCATGACCTTATCTACTTGATTCTGTTGTGTGGAGAGGTATTCCACAGAGACCCTAGATGTGGCTGTGATATTTCTCTTATTCTGAGAGCGAATCATGAAGAAGACAAACTTCCCCATATGAGAGATGACCTTCCTGCATTGCTTAGCAGAGATCAAGGAAATAGCACTAGGTGGGACTGCCTCAGGTATCTTGTACAATTTCCTCTTCAAAGTAATAATAACACTATGAGGCCTATACTCATATACAACATGATGTTTCCATAAATAAGGTTGGCCCAAAAGAACATCACAGAATTCGAGAGGAGATACATCACACAATACCTCATCTTTGAAGGGCTTGATGATGTATGACAGTCGACACTATTCGTTGATGCAGAGATCGTTTCCTTGGCGGAGCCATCCAATGGTGTAGGGTTGTGGGTGCGGTGTTGTTAGCAGGGTCATCCGCTTGATGACCTCTGCTGAGATGAGGTTCTTCTGGCTACCGTTATCCACGATGAAGTGTAGCGGGGTGCTTTTTTCCCACATCTGTGAATGGAAGAGGTGTTCTCCTTCTTCTGGCTCATCTAGTTCACTAGGCTGAAGCTTGGTGGTAGCAACGGTGGCACTAGGTTCCACATCAATGATTTGTCTTCCCCTTTCTGGTTCTAGCTTAGAGTCTGAACCTGCATCTGAGTCAGAGGCTTTCACTTCAACCACCAATGAATTCTTTGAGTGGTAGTCAACAGTGTTATGCCAAGGGCTCTTATGGAAGTCACACCAATTCACGGTATCTTTATTTGTCTTTTCAGTGTCCTTCTTTTCTTGCAACTTGGACTGGTTTTCCTGATACAATCCATATTTTCTCTATTCTTTGTTCTATGGGTTGGGGCTTCCCTTTCCTGGCTTTTGTTGTGAGGGGTTCCCAGGCCCAAATTGCCGCGTCTTTTTTTTTAGCTTCTACTTGATTTTGACGGCATATCGATAAGTTGTGCCCAAGGATGAGATGTCCAAAAATTCCATTTAGTTATGGATGTATCTATGCAGAGTGTCGCGATACTTGATCACTAGATGTTGCTCTGAATCTTTGATACTCATCTTGGTGCACAAGGTATGAAATATATTTGTGAAATCTAGCACTGCTTGGTCTCTTTCTTGCCGCAGTGTGGTCCATTTGGTATACAAGTCGTCATAAATTTTGATAGGGTAGTATTGTTCCTTAATAGAATCCCTGAAGGAATCCCAGGTGGCCATGACTGTAAATAATGAGGGTTCCTCTATTTCCTTTTGCTCACAAAAAGTTTCCCACCAATCTTTGACATGGGGAATGGCTTTGAGGAGTGCAAAAGTAATATTTTCTTTATTTGAAAAGTTATGGACAGAAAAATGCCCTTCTAGTAGATTCAACCACTTGTCTATAGCATCTGCATCTATCTGACCTTCAAATATAGGAATATCAAATTTTATGTGTACCTTGAAGGTGGTGGCACCTCCGCTCGAAGAAGATGCATCGCTTGTTGGGAATCGTCGAAGGATTTGTGTGAAACTATCCATCATATCATTCCTTTGTTGTGTGAGGGCTTCCTCAATCAACAGTTTGAGAGGATCTCCTGTCCCATCATATTTATTTTCTCCTGCCATGAGAGGTCGCTTGGGTGTGCATGATATTTTTTCCTCAAGAGAAACAAGCTCGAGACCCAACTCTTTGTACTCCGACCCAACTCTTTGTACTCCGACCTCGTTGGGGACATGCATTAAGACGACAAGGAGTAGACCACTCTGATACCACTGATCCAGATTTTATGAGAAGAATGAAATGAATACATATTATTAATAGGTTCTTAACAAAGAATAACAAAGATACAATAAAACTGGTTTTCCATTCAATAAGGAAATACGCTAAAACTGTAAAATGCAACGGAAACAAGCTTGTTGGAATGGTGGTAGCTTATCTCTGAGAAGAGATGTGATGGATGCGCTCATTTACAAAAAGATGATTACAATAAGGCTCTGAAGGCATTTTTACAATAAACAGGAATGCCAAAAAACCTAGACATCCAAAAAACTAACCCTAGGAGATGAAGTGTCAAAAGTCATGTGGGCCTCGTTTGGGTAAGTTAGTACATTAACTTCCCGGGGTCGTAACATTTGCATACGATCTCCATTTTAGGCATATGATATCCCACTAGAAATTTATCATCGAGGAGATTCATTTTGGGGGCTCAATCATGACTTCAGCTATCATTTAGAATCTCGATCTCAAAAAACCTCCATTTAGGCCCTCAAAATGGCCCCGAAAGTTAAAACTGGTAAAAATAGTAAATTGCCAAAATTATCATAAAACTATTTTGATCCAGTTGGAAGAGGTGGGTGGCCACTGATATCCACCTGGATAATCATAAATGTAGAGGAACATCTTTCATCCTTTTATATCTATGTTTATAATCTAAAAATTGAGAATGAGGATGTATGGATGAGAGTTTTTGTACAAAGCCTTAATGGTGAAGCCAAGAAATGGTTTAGGGGTTTAACTCTTGGATCAATTGCTAGGATTGAAGCCCTTGATGATGCCTTTTTAAGGCATTGGGGTGATAAGAAATATTTTTTGTATTATATTACAGAGTTTGGGTCACTCAAGAGAAAATAAGGGGATCAATTTTAGACTTTTCCAAAAGGTTTAATAAAATGTACAATAAAATTCCTACAGAGATCAAACCTATTGAAACCTCTACCAAAATAACCTATGATAGTGTCGTTGATATTGAAATTTTTCCTCTTTTTGAGGGAGAGAAGATCTACCTCATTAGCTCATATGCAAGATGTAACATTAGAGGTGGAATCAAACATATTTGTAGCTGATAAGCTAAGAGGAAAATCTGATAGAGATAGGAGAAAACAAAAAACTGAAGCTTCAACTTATGATTCTTCTATTGTCAACCCTAAAGTGGATGAATTAACTAAATTGGTTAAATCACTTTCTGCATAAATGGAAAAACATAAACTCGAGGGAAGACAAACTAATAGAAACACACAAGATATTGGCAACAGGGGTAATTTCAGAAGACAAAATAATGCTCCTCGGATCCTTCAAAGAGATCAGAGGAATAGAGATGACCAAAAATTTTAGACCCCACTTCAAAATAACATGGTTGATGATGAAGAAGGAGAATATGGATGAACATATCAAGAAATTCAATGTCTAGGAGACATCCCTACCTCCCCTCATTTAACTCAGTCTGCTTATGAAGAGTCCCTTATGAACAATTAGCTAAATGAATTGAGTAAAGGGGAGAAAACAAATGAAAATAAAAACAAATACAACTTGAGGTCAAAGCAAAAGGAAAGAAATCCTAGTACATCCAATCAGCCTAAGAATTCAGAAAACTATGCTAAAGCAATGACTTCAACCAACAAAGAAAATGAGGAACAAAATAATCAACCTGTGATTAACGCCCGTGTTCTAAAAATTAAAGAGATTCTAAACTATCCTTCTTATTTCATATTTGAAAATGAAATACCAAAGATTAGAATTCCAGTCCCATTTTTAGAGTTGATAAAAAATGAATAATTTAAGATGTAAATTTCCAAAATGTGCAACCTGAACTTTCTTCCCACTCAAAAGACTCAGTGAATTTACAAGATGAAAAACCAACAATCATATTGGGGGCTTTGGTATAAGATAGGGATTGTTGACACTAAGAGGGGGGTGAATCAGTATCAAGTACAATTTAAAAACCTTTTTCAACTTATACTTAAACCATTCAATCATATCCAATGAGCAATGAAC
>CBVK0102818361.1:0-11906 GCA_900067695.1 Picea abies
AGGTTAAGTTAGCACTTAGCAACAACAAAATAGGTCTAGCACTCAACACTTTCATATATGTCATATCTACATCCATACATCTAAGAAGAACAAAGAAAAGTAGATCTATATAGGTATATCATAGCAAAGCACATAGCATAATCATATCAAAGCATAACACATGTAAAGAGACAAACACATTAGGTCGAGGCACCGAGCACAACACACAAGTTTACCGTGGTTCATCCTCACCCTGGGGCTACGTCCACAAAGTCTTATTCTTATTTATTAGCTTTGGTCAATCTAATTATAGCATAGAGCTCAAACTTGTACTCCACATAGGAAATGAGATCTGCACGCACCTCGTGAGATCCTCCCTCCCCAAGTAGATCTAGCATAGAGCCTTCTTACAATCCATGCACTCAACACTTACAACACTTTCACTTAGCTCTGCAAGTCGGTCACATAGTATACACAAATCCTTTACTACCACTTAACTTATCGGCCTCTCTTACATTTCCTAGCTACTTATTTATACTTTACAAAATAGTCCTAAACATGGGTAAACCCATGGGCCGACATCCCATACCCATTACATTATCCCAAAAAACCCAAAAAGGACCCAAGAAAGGGGTCTAGCTTTCACGCTCTTGGCTTCACGTTGCACTCCATATTTGACAAGCTGTCGAAGTTCCAAAAATGGTCAAATATGACCAAGTGCTTTCTCAAACTTGGTCAAGGGCCAACACCACCATTCCCATCTTTGGCCAGGACAGACGGTTGTAAAGAGAAGTGTTATTGAAATATATGGTGAGAAGTAAGACGCAACCAAATAACCATACTATATACTTTGTCGACGCTGAGGTTGGTTCCTCCATATTCTACAATTACCTAAGCATCGAATAGGAAGGGCCGACAACCAACCTGATAGCCGATGAGGAAACCATGCGACAGATGACAGAGTGCACAGAAACAAAAGACCACGTAAAAAATGAGATATGGAACATGAGTTTCAACAATGAACTCAACAAAGAATGGGTTGGGGCCGGTGTATAGATAATCCCCCTTGAGGCAGGCACAAAGTTGTCCTCATACAAGCTTGCATTCAAATGAAAAAACAACATGGCCGAGTATGAGGCACTGATTTTGGGCCTGAAGGTGTTGAAAGAATTATGCGCAAAAAAGATAGAAGTGCACAGCCGAACTAGTCATAAACCAGGTTGAAGGCATATATCAGACAAGGCTCCCCAGTCTGAGAGCATACAGGGACTTGGCATTGGACCTCCTCAAGGAATTTTCAGAGTATGACATATCTACTATCCCAAGGGATAAAAATCATATCATCGATGTGTTGGCCACCTCAGCCTCGATTTTGAAATCCCCATATTCCCAAGCAAATAATACGATATTGAAGTCAAAAAAAGGCTACCTGATAATATCAAATATTGGTAGGTGTTTGAGGATGACAAGCAGGTAGAAACATTTCTTCAAATGAGCGATGAGTTCGCTAACATAAACATTGATGACGAATGTTATTGTGACAAAGATGTGAGCACAGATGCGCGCAGTAATGACGAACCTTTCCAGAACCAGATCACAGGAAGGGACATAATACAACTAAATAATAACATCATTCTGAAGGGTTTAGTGCCGCTGGAAAAGTTGTTTGATGAAAATGACATGACTAATTATCTGAAGATCACTACAAATGAATATGACGTGGAAGACTGCAACATTGGGAGTGAGGAGAACCTGAAAATGATCAAATTATTGAAAACACTTATCCTAGAGATCAAGCAAGACTACATCAAGCTCATGAAGGAGTTCCCCAACGTTTTCACATGGAGCTATGATGATTTTAAGGTGTATGACACTAAGGTGATCCAACATGTTATCCCTCTCAAGGAAGATCAGAAACCTTTCAAACAGATTATCTTTTCTTTAAGATTATCAAAATGGGTAGCTAACTTGGTACCTGTAATAAGGAAGAGCGGTGAAATAAGATTGTGTGTGGACTTCCAAAACTTGAAAAAAGTGTTCCTAAAGGAACATTATCCTCTCCCAAAAATGGACTATATCCTACAAAAGGTGGTGGGTTCCTAGAAGATGTCCATGATGGATGGTTTTTTGGGGTATAATCAGATCATGGTCCACCTAGACGATAGAGAAAAAATGACTTTCATGACTCCTTGGGGGACATTCATGTATACCAAGATGCCTTTCGGCCTGATGAACGTCGGAGCTAGTTTTGAAAGGTCAATGGACATTTCATTTGCTGATGAAAATGACAAGTTCATTGTGATCTATCTAGATGAAATCACAGTAAACTCTTCCTCCGACGAACAACACCTCGAGCATCTGAAAAACGTTTTCCATAAGTGTAGGAAATTTGGCATATCGCTAAATCAAAATAAATCACATTTTGGGGTGGAAGAAGGGAAGTTGTCGGGACACATTATCTCTAGGGAAGGTATTAAGATAGACCCTAGAAGGGTTGAAGGAACCAGAATATCGACACTCCGCGAAGTAAAAAAGAAGTGCAATCCTTCCTGGGAAAATTAAACTTTTTGAGGAGATTCATCTCGAATTTTGCAGAGATTATAAAGCATATCACCTGCATGCTCAGAAAAGGAAATGAAATCATGTGGAACCCAGAGGCCAAGAAGTCATTTGAAGATATAAAGATGGAATTGACTAGAGATCCTGTGATATCCAGTCCATATTTCACAATGGATTTCATCATGTTTTCATTCGCCTCAGAGCATACAATCACCAGTGTACTGTTACAAAAAGATGAACAAAAATTAGAAAATCCTATAGCTTATTTCAGTAGGACACCGTGGGATGTTCCACTAAGGTACAACATTATGGAAAAATAAGCATATTCTTTATTGAAACCCTTGAAGTAGTTCAGGACGTACATATTGCATTCCCACATCATTGCTTACATGCCCAACAACTCAATAAAGGATATCCTGACTCAGCTCAACCTTGAAGAAAGGAGAGGTAAGTGGATAGTGGCCATTCTGAAATATGACCTGGAGATCAAGCCTACAAAACTAATTAAGGGTCAGGGCCTTGCAAAGATAATGGCACAGTTGGACTTTGATGCTGTGGGAATAAATTTCATTGTCGATCTGTTAGAGAGTCCTCAAGAAGAAACGACTGCGCAGGTGTCCCAGGAGTTTTTTGATTCGTCATGGTATGTAGATATCGTCTATGTGTTGGAGAATCTCTAGGCCCCTTCAGGCATAAGTAAGACTAAGGCTATATTTCTCAAGCTTAAAGTAATTAAGTTTTTCTTCCTAGAAAACTCGCTCTACTAGAAATATCGTGGGGGAATGTTGCTGAGTTGTTTGCTGGAGAATGATGGGAAGCAAGCCACAAAATAATTTCACAAGGGTGAATGTGGGGGACACCATTACTGGAAACCCACCATTACTATTGTCCTACAATCTTTGTGGACATGTACAAAGAAGTCTCCAACTGCCATGAATGTCATATTTTCAACAGGAGAAGAAAGCTGCAACCTATGCCACTAAATTCGATCTCAGTCGAAGAACCATTCTTCCAGTGGGGTTTGGATTTCACAGGGGAGAGAAATCCACCATCCTCGATGCAACAAAAATGGATACTCATGGTCACTGAATAGTTCACAAAATGGATAGAGGTGATCCCGATGAAGCAAGCTACCGATGCAATTATCATCCAATTCCTGGAGACAAACATCTTGTCGAGGTTCAGATGCCCCATCAATATCATAACAGAAAATGTGGCCACATTCAAGTCTAAGAGGATGGAAATTTATTTTCAAGATTACAATATAAACCTAGGGAATTCTACTACATACTACCCACAAGGAAATGAGTTAGTAGAATCCTCGAATAAAATCCTAACCTGGATCATCAAAAGGCTCCTGCAAGAAAATAAGAAAGCCTGGCATAAAATTATTATCTATGTATTGTGGGAAAGTCAAGTCACCACCAAGAAGTCCATCTCAACGTCACCTTTCCAGATTGTATACAGTGCAGAAACAATTTTCCCTACCACACTAGGGTTTCGGGTTTCCCATCAAAAAAATGTTGCAAGAGCAAGAGGCAGATCCAAATGACATGCAGAGAAGAATAACTCGGTTGGTTCACACACAACAGATGAAGGAACAAGTGTACAATCGATCACAGCTATCGGAGGAAAAGATGAAGAAATCCTTTGACAAGCATTCCAAGCCAGAGGATTTTCGGTTGGGTGATCTAGTGTTGAGATGGGATGCGAGAAATGAGGACAAAGGAAAGAATGAAAAGTTTGATAACTTGTGGACATGCACATTCAGAATTGGTGCACATCGCAGAAATAATTCTTATTTTTTGGAAGAACTAAATGGGGAGTGTGTTGCTTGGGGGCCTATAAATGGCAGGTTTCTCAAACATTATCTGATGAAGTAAATTCCGTTTAAGTCATTGTCATTGTAAATAGTCATTTTATTTTTGTGTCAAGCTAGTAGGTCAACAGAAAATTGAAGCCCAAAGTGAAGGACATGAGTTTTTTGCTGAGTCTTTTAGAAACTGCGTTGATAGTTTTAGTTCACATCCTATTTTTTATATTGCAATTTTGAAGAGTCGAAATGATGCCCAATGGTTAGGTACCTGGTCTACTATTCTTTGCTACCTCGCAGGGAGGATAACATCCCCATTGGAGCCAGTTGTTAGTGCCACCATTTTTCTTTCAATTAGAGTTGGTTTTCAGTCGAGTTAGTTCCCATGTGTCAAAACATGTGAATTTAGGTGCGTAGCAATGAAAGGATTGAAGTCAGGAAGTGGTCAGTTGGCCTTTGGAAACAGGAAGGGATGTCATAGTTGAAATATGCATAAATGGTATGGGTGTGTTGTTCCCAGAAAGTTGGGTCCTATCAAAAGGTTAGTCTCTACATGCCCAAAGTCAAGTCAGGTAGTTAATGCAAGTCACTTTGGCAAGTGATGTAATGATTATTAGTTATCATCAAGGCCGAAGGAATGAAAAATCATGGCATTCGTATCATGCATTCCTTGCATCCCTTATCGTTTATACCTTAAACGTAGGGATGTGATAAGGAAAATCTGCAGTTTAATTTGAAACATCAAGTCACCATGAATTTAGTATTCTTTGGCACGTTTCTTCCTTCTTCCTGATATGTTATAAATCCCAGAGGTTCTTCACCCATTTTGTTCGCGAAATCAGATCCAGGCTCTGTTTGTAAGTTTTCTCGTAGGCTCATGTAGATCGAATTCTCCATCTTGGGCATCCACTCAATATATTGCATGTAAGACATATACTAGTTGCACCATGGTGACCTCTCATAACATGAATAAGGGTAAACATAGTGGAAGGATTGCCAAAACCGAGCCCCAAAATTATTTGGATTCATTCTCTCTCATAACAGGTATCCCCAAAAATAAAAGATAGTTTTTTCCTTTACCCATGGGAACGACGAAATCACACCACACATAACTTGGAGTGGAAGGAACTGCACAGGAAGGAAGGACAGTAGAAGCCCTATCTTCCTAATAACAGATTCCATAGAGAAGGGGTAGGCCAAGGAGGAATAAAGAAACTGGGGAAACCCAAATCCCAGACGAGTTGCACGCATGATCATTCACTAGAAAATTGCTTATGCGTGTTGTCCGGTTGGAGCTTGTGGAAGACACAGGCCGAGAGAGTAGGAGAAGAATGAGGAGGATGGATTCCATAGGAACAAATGATAAAGAGACATCTCAACAATTGAAGTAGCCGAAGCTAGGTATCGTCGAACTTTACCTAGAAATCCAGGAGTTGAGATGACAACTAGCGACAAAGATCATTAAATTATCAATAACAAAAAGTCATGAAGGGAATGCAACATGTCTCAAAACACAACTCAGAGCGTTGCAGGATATGATCGTACAGCTGTGCGAAGCACAATGAGTGTCAGAAGAAAATCATAAAGAGTATTTCAGAGAATGTGAAGCAACTGAGGAGGAAGCCCACACGATTATCGCTAGTGCATAGAAGAAACAAGATTAACTAATTTTGTTTTTGTATCCTCCAACAGAGAGAAAATCTTGACAGTTTTGAAGGAGGCATTGCCCTAAAACGTTTTTACATTTTGATAAACGGTCTTGACAGTCAACAATCGCTTGTTGCACACATTTTTCCAGCAATGAGCGCGTGACGGAGATCATAGCCCTTACAGTAAACAATAGGACTCTGGCAGACACCCGTCCCTCAGATAACTGATCGAAGGAAAGTATCAAGATCTCACTCTCTTATGATGAGCCATAGTCTATAACTGAATCCCCATGGTGGAACAAAAGAAGTCATTATGTAGCCAGATGTATCTATTGTCTATTTTTTGAAAACATCATGCAAAGAGTCCTTTAACGCAGAACAGTGGGTTTCCTAGTTTTTAGAGATTTTGTCATAACAACAAGGTAGCCCAAGAAATGCCCTCTCTTATATATTTGATATTTTCGATGTAATCCAGGTTGGTTGGAAAAAATTAGTATAGACAATAACTATTGTGTGTAATTTGATTTCAATTGAAAATTAATGCAAAGGTCCTATAAATTTGATGAAAAGATTCTAATTGTAGCAGTTGGATGTATTGTTTTCCTTTCTTTGTGTACATGCTTCTAATTGTAGCAGTTGGATGTATTGTTTTCCTTTCTTTGTGTACATGCTTCTTGTTATCTTTATTCATATATTTTTATATCTAATTCAAAATGAATTTTTGAACCTGTGGATTCACTGTGCAATGCCCCTTGTTTGCACCATTTAGACAAAACATTTTTCTTCTAAAAGTTAACTCTAAATTCATTCACAGCGGTGCTCCGAGTTACTTCCTGTGTTTTCTCCTAGCTACACATTACAATTTTGCACGAAAGACTATTGCTCTCTTAGCCTTATCATCTCAAGTTCAATCATGGAGTCATTTGTTTCCATTGTTTTCTCAAATCGAATCCATAGCCCAAGGTCTTATTTTAGTGTGCCAATATAACCAAACCTTATTATCTGACAATGTTAAATCTAGCCACAACTTTAAATCTATAACCCGCACTGAGACAATGTCTCTCTTGAGAGCCCTCTACAAATTCGAAAGGCTAGTTTTGGGTCTCAAAGTTAGTTGAAAAATTTATCTTCGTCATATGTTTATCAGGTGAACAAATTTACGAAGTGATAACATTTTGGTACTGTTGCCGTGGACGAAATTGAATAGATTTTCCCTGCGAGAACAACTAACGTTGTAGTTTGATCCCTGAGGGTAACAGAGGGACAAACATCTTTACCGACTGAAACCTTTACCCTCATGAATCCATTCAAAAAATACCAGTAGCTTCAAGTAGTGCAGTTTAGGAACTCTGGCTCCGAAGAGGATTTATACTAGAGAAAATCCTGACCCAAACCCTAGAGAGCCTATGTATGACATTGAGAATATTATGCATAGGACTACAGAGCAAGCACCGGACCCATTCTATTACCTGGAAAAAATCCTGTCCTTACCTAAAGATGACATGAAAAGCATTGACGAACTTGAGTTTGACGAATTATTTGAACAAACCCTGTTCAGGTCTAAGTCGAAAACCAACTTGAACAAGATAGTTTTTGATCGGAAGAGATTCCAAGCCCTAGTGTCTAACAATATCCCTCAAATCCCAAACCCTCCTAGAGCCATGACCGCTAGATTCACCCCACTCATTATGCCAGCCCAACTGCATGACTTACCCCAAAATTAAAGTCATAGGATTAAGCTCTATGATGCTGAATCAACCTAGAAGCATATGGATTGGTTCAATGATTTTGTCGACCTGGAAGAGGTAGACTATGTAGACGCAAAAATGATATTGTTCACGTAGAGTTTTTCGGGGGAGGTGAGGAAGTGGTTCAAAACCCTACGACCAACAATTATACAATACTTTGCTACATTCAAAATGACCTTCATTACCAGGTTGGGAGACAAGAAGAACCCCTTGTAGTTGCTAGCATAGTACAATAATATGAAGAAGGCATCGGAGGAGACAGTGCAGGAATTCTCAACCCTTTTTTTGAAGGTTTATAACTCAATTCCTGCATAAGTCAAGCCACCCCCAGGGGTTGCGTAGTTGCGGTACATCGAATTCTTCGACAAGGATTTTCCCCTTCTATTGTGAGAAATAAGACCAACAAATCTAGACACTATAATGAGTAACACTATCGAAGTCGAAGTAAGCATGATGGTGTTGTGGAAGATCAAACAAAGATTCAACAAAGGCGATAAGAAACCCCAAGGAGACGTACAACCATCAACATCTCAGTCCTTGGATGACAAGTTCGAATTGATGATGAAAATGATGGAGAACTTGATGGAGAGAATGTCCATGGGAAACAAACTTGTTGCCCGAGAACAGAATGACCCCCAACACAGAAATAAAAAACTCAGGAGGGGTCAATTTCCTCAGATCATACAAAGGGAACAAAGGGATCAGATAGATCAAGGAGACCAATAGATGAGGCCTCCATTCCAAAACAACTACATGAACGAACACTTCGATCAAATGTTCGAAGACCAAATGCATTGTTGAAATGACAAGAACCCGCATGTGTTTTTGACAAAGATAGAACATGATCAGTACGTGAGCAGAAATGACAATTTTATAATGGAGAAAAATGATGCATGGATTGGAGAAACTAATGATGCATTATCTTGGGAAATGAAAGAGTTCATAAAGGGTTATTAGAATGCCATCATGAAGTTTCAGAGGAAATATAACCTCAGGAGCAAGGAATCATCTACCAATCCTCAGCAAACAAATCCCATAAGGAAACCTCTAATGGACACCCCTTCCACAAGCTAACCAAGGCCAAATAGTGAGACCAAGGATGTGATGGAGAAGACAAAGTCGAAGGAGGATGCCCTGAAGAAAACTTTGGAAGAAAGCCAATAAGCGGGTGGAAAAGAGGTAGAGAAATTCTTTCCCCCTTTTAACTTTGAGCATGAAATGGATAAAATTAAAATCTTTGTCCCATTCAATGAACTCATCAGAAAGGGAAAGTATCAGGAGCATATCATTAAAGTGTTGAAAATGGGAGGGACCCCTGATACTTTGAATATCCAAGACAATCACCTTGCTATTCGTTTTGGTCTGCGCATTGAGGAGACAAGTGATACTAAGGATGTGCCTCCGTTCTATGTTAGTCTAAATATTCATGACATGACCCTACATAATTCCATGATGGATTCCGATGCATCGCACAACCTCATGCCAAAGGTGATCATGGATGAATTGGGTTTGGATATCACCAGACCGTACAAGGACCTTTTCTCTTTCAATTCGACGAAAGTCAAGTGCTTGGGTCTCATTAAGGATTTAGTTGTGTCATTGGCCCAAATTCCTTCGAAGAACATGTTTATGGACATGGTCATGGAAGACATACCTCCAAATTTTGGTATGTTTCTATCCAGTTCATGGTTGCGAAGTTAAAGGGGACCCTGCAAATGGACATGTCATATGCCACCATTCCCATCTTTGGTCAGGACAGACAGTTTCACAGAGAACTGCTACTGAAATATATGGTGAGCAGTAAGAAGTAGCCAAATAACCATCCTATATACTCTATTGACACTGAGGTTGGTTCCTCCATATTCTACAATGAACTGAACTTTGAAGAGGAAGATCCGACAGCCAGCCTGACAACTGATGAGGAAACCATGCGACAGGTGACAGAGTGCACAGAACCAAACGAACAGACAGAAAATGATATATGGAACATGAGTTTCGATGATGTGGTTAGCAAAGAATGGGCTGGGGATGGCATATGTATAATCGCCCCCAAGGCAGGCACAAAGTTGTCCTCATACAAGATTACGTTCGAATGCACAAAAAACATGGTCGAGTATGAGGCACTGATTCTGGGCCTCAAGGTGTTGAAAGAATTAGGCGCAAAGAAGATAGCAGTGCATGGAGACTCCGAAATGGTCATAAACTAGGTCAAAGGCATATATCAGACAAAGCACCCCAGGATGAGAGTGTACAGGAACTTAGCACTAGACCTCCTCGAGGAATTTTCAGAGTATGAAATATCTACTATCCTAAGGGACAATAGTTAGATTGCTGATGTGTTGGCCACCTCAGGCTGGGTTTTTAAAATCCCCATCTTCCCAAACAAAAAATACAAGATTGAGGTCAAACATAGGTTGATAGTGCTTGATAATATCGAATACTAGCAGGTGTTTGAGGATGACAAGAAGGTAGAAATATTTCTTTAGATGAGTGACGAGTTCACTAACATAAACATTGATGATGAATGTTGCTGCGAAGAAGATGGGAGCGTGGATGTGTGCAGTAATTATGACCCTTTCTAGAACTATATTGTGGGAAGGGACATAATACAATTGAAGAGTAACATCATTCTGAAGGGGTTAGTGCTGCTGGAAAAGTTGTTTGATGAAAATGACGCGGCGAATAATCTCAATATCACTGCAAATGAAGAGAACGTGGAAGATTGCAACATCGGGACTGAGGAGAACCCAAAAATGATCAAATTATCGAAAACGCTCAGCCCAAAGATCAAGCAATACTACATCAAGATCATGAAGGAGTTCCCCGACATTTTCACATGGAGCTATGATGATTTGAAGGTGCATGACACTAAGGTGATCCGACATGTTATCCCTCTCAAGGAATATCAGAAACCTTTCAAACAGAAGTTGAGATAGATAAACCCCCTATTACCACTGATCGAAAAAGAGGTAAAGAAATTGTTTGAAGCTAAGATTATTGTTTCTTTAAGATTCTTGAAATGGGTAGCTAACTTGGTACCTGTAAGAAAGAAGAGCGACGAAATAAGACTATGTGTGGACTTCTGAAACTTGAACAAAGTGTCCCTAAAGGACCACTACCCTCTCTCGAAAATGGACTATATCCTGTAAAAGATGGTGGGGTCCCATAAGATTTCCATGTTGGATGGATTTTCGGGGTATAGTCAGATCATGGTCCACCCAGACGACAGAGAAAAAATGTTTTTCACGACTCCTTGAGGGACATTCATGTATGCCAAGATGCTTTTCAGCCTGATGAACGTCGGAGCCACTTTCTAGAGGGAAATGGACATCGCATTTACCGATGAAAAGGACAATTTCATTGTGATTTATTTGGATGAGATCATGGTATACTCTGCCTCTGACGAACAACACCTTGAGCATCTAAATTGTTTTTTCCAGAAGTGCAAGAAATTTGACATATCGCTAAATCTAAAGAAATCACATTTTAGGGTGGAAGAAGGGAAGGTGTTGTGACACAAATTATCGAGGAAAGGAATTAAGATAGACCCTAGCAGGGTTGAAGGAATCCTGAAGATCAGCACTCTGCACAGTAAAAAATAAGTGAAATCTTTCCTAAGAAAAGTAAACGTTTTGAGGAGATTCATCCTGAATCTGACAGAGATTATAAAGCATATGACCTGCATGCTCAGAATTCATTTGAAGACATAAAGTTAGAATTGACTAGAGATCATGTGATATCCATTCCATATTTCATGAAGAATTTTATCCTATTTTCATTCTCCCCAGAGCATACGATCGTCGATGTGTTGTTACAGAAAGACGAACAAAACTTTGAAAAGCCTATAGCTTATTTCAGTAGGACGTTATGAGATACTCCACTAAGGTACGCCATTATGGAAAAACAAGCATATGCTTTAGTGAAATCCTTGAAGGAGTTCAGGATGTACATATTTCATTCCCACATCATTTCTTACATGCCCAACAACTCAGTAAAATATATCTTGACTCAACCAGACCCAGAAGGAAGGATAGGTAAGTGGATAGAGGCCATGCTGGAATATGACCTGGACATCAAGCCTATGAAACTAATTAATGGTCAGGGCCTTGCAAAGCTTATGATGCAGTTAGACTACGATGCCGTGGGAATAAATTTCAT
>CBVK0102818390.1:0-16185 GCA_900067695.1 Picea abies
TATTACATCTGAATATATTGTTCTACCTATGTGTGGGATAGGACCCTAACAATCAAGACCTCCTCTTTCTCATAGAGACACATGCAAGGCCCATGTGAACCCCACCCCTGATCAACGAGTATCATTGGGATTGGTTCCACTGACAGGAGACACGTCACTTTGATAGCGCTAAAGTGTTCAATGGATTTTCCTGCCAAGGAATCTATCCAAGGTTGTGTTTCCATGGTAGTCTCGACAAGCATCTTGGGTTCTTATGGGTCTATATTCGTTGTAGCACCCCCTTACCATTGGTATGATGACATTGTAGTGTGCTATTTCACCCCAACCTGATCACACTTTGCACAACAATGAGAGTCAGAGAGTGACCATTTCATCAAATTTATGTTGACATTTCCAATTACTTTGCACTCCACAAGGTTATTTGTCTAGGGATTTCAATCCCCATACCAAGAACTCAAAGGTGTCCATACATCATATATATATGAGGATACACTTTTCCTTTAGGAGATTGATCCCTAAACTATGGGCCTCCATAGGACTTCCAATGATGGGATCAAGCCACTCACAACCTACAAGAGAGACCTTCTTTAGCTAGGGAAATCCCACAAGCTATTGCTCTTGAATGGTCTCCCTTACTTCCCTAGCTAAGGGGGTCTTAAATGCTTCCCCACAACCACTTAGCTAGAGTGGTGGAAAAAATAGGAGACACCCAAGGGAGGGAAAGGGAAAACATAGAGAAATGTTGGATGTTTTCTACTCCATTATAAAAGATAAGCATTCCTTTCCCTAAGGAGACCCAAGATTTGTGCATCCCTCTACCTCAAACCAAAAATCTTACCTCTCTATCATTGAAAGTGGGTGTTCCTTCCCTAAGGAAACGTGAGATTTGTACATCCCTCGTCCTCCTCTCTCCAAAAACCTTTTGATGCACCTTTTTCCATAAACATTGCAACCTCCACCAAACACTTAGACCCTTGGTCCATGTTTTCCCATACAATCTTCCTCTATGATATTCCCAAGTAGGATCCCCTCCATCTTTCGATCCCTCTTCTAAAAGATACATCAACAAAGCAATCAAGGAACAAGGCAATCAATGAGGAAGGATTCCAACCGAGTTCCTTGAACATGATAGCTAGTCTCTCAAGTCACACATTTTTGATTTGTTTAATCATGTTGTTTGCTAAGGTTTTTCCTGAACATGGTTCAAGCAAATCATTCACTCGATTCTCAAATAGAAAGCCAACTTAGATCTGAACAACTATCCAACTATCACGGTTGGGAACACATTCTCAAATTTGTATGCTACAGTTTTTCACCTACAACTTTCAGATGAGTTGGAGAATAGGCACCTCAAGGTTAATTTTTGTCAATTGGCTAGTTTTTGGCCATTTTTAATATATTCCCCAGGTGGCCATTTTCCCTTTAAAATTTTATCTATTTTTTACATAAAATATGATTAAATTTATAATATTAGTCAAAATTTACAAGTTTATAGTAAATTATATGTTTTTTTATTGAATATTTGCATACATATCTATATGTATTATTTTTTCAAACCAAAATACTCTCCTAGAATACTATACTTAGGTATAAAAATTGAGTCCTTGAAAAATACCCTCGATGGTTGTTGCCTCCTTCAACATGTGTTCATCTCTTTGCTCCTCTACATCAATGAATTGATGTTATTAGCCTTCTCTTTGTAGGGCCTACAAAGACAACTTAATGCCCTGGCCAGCTTTAGTGACTTCCAATAGTTGATGATCCATGTGGGTAGGATTAATGATATGATCCTAAATGTGACCGAGTTTCATCTTTTGGGCATGATCATCCAACCCACAGACCTCTCTGGTTCAGGGATCTAGGCTTCAAGCTTGCTACAAACCAATTCACCTAGGACTGAGACATTTCAAACCCTTCTTAGATGCATCATTAGATTCAAGTATACAACACCCTAACCTATTACCCAAGCACAATTTGAAGCCATCATTTTCGCATTGAGGTCAAATTGTAGCTTCCTTTCTACATAAAGTTTGAACTTTTGGGGATTTTGCTTCTAAGAATTTGTACCCCTACCTAGCACTTTGCTCTTTCGAGCACATTATCTCAACTTGTGGCACAAGACATGCCGATATTTGTACTAAGGGGCATCTTGAATTCTTCGACAAGTAGTGATCTCTCCAGATCTTTTGCCCCCTTTCAAGTACTCTTTAAGCATGCCAAGCAACCTCATGTCGATTAAATAGGTGTTGAATTAAGCAATCAAAAAGGACATCTATGTTGAAAAATGTATCTCGAGAAAGAACTTCTTGCACAAGTTTAGTGTGAATGTGCAAGAAGTGGTTCGAGACATTTTTTTAGTGACCACTTCGGAAGGTGATCACTAATTCTATCTTGTAAATTAACTTGAAAAAAAAAATATAAGTGAAAGTCTTATGTTTTGAAGTCAATTAGTCTCAGGAATCTAAATGAAATGTTATAGAAGTTCTAGAACATTAGTGACTTAGATTAAGAGCTAATCTTAGTTGTACATCTCATCATGAGATAGGTGGTAGCTAAGATTGACGAGATTAGTTATTCTCTCTCAAAGCATAAATAGGACAAGATAGGAGAGATCTCACACACGTGAAAAGAGTGTTAGATATAATAGATGTTCTCATTTAACCATAGACAATATAGCAATATTGTCACCCAACAACAATACGCCGAAGCCACCCCCAAGCACCTTCACCCTTACAGAGAATGATTCTGGAAGCCAACCCTAGGCCTAATAGCCAATCAATGTAGAGTACCTCTATCTGGAGCTAGCACAGAAGGCAGAAATTCCAAACCATAACCAATAGAAAGTCTGAGCCTAAACCGAGAATACAGTTTGCAGTAGCTGCAGCTGCAGCTACTCCCCATACTTGTGCACTTAGCCAGTTTCTACAGTGCACACTCCTTCACTTCTGCAGTTTCTAGCTGTATATGCCAAATAAGATCTGGCATCCTGTATTTATATTATTTCTTCTTAGCTGTATGGGCTGTCTTCTCATTCCATAGGCTAAATACTCAATATTAAACATTTCCTTTAGTCGAATTGTCTTCTAGGGTTGTGTCCAATGCTTTAGGGTTTTTTCTTGCTTCCCAAAATATTCTACTCTTGTCAGGGTTACACGTGGAGGTTAATACCTCATGCAACTACCATGCAGCTAGGGAGGTATTGAAGGAAATGGTCTTGAGAACAAACATACCATTCAACCTGGTAGCATCATCATAGCCATACATGCTATCTCATGATTAGATCACGAGCACCATCATCACTATCAGTATCATCTGATAGCATCAACTGCATCATCTCTCAAAGCCATACTCCATCTGAGTAGTCAGGTAAGATGCTGAATAAGTCACTCACTCCACATAGTGATACAAGAACCATTCTTCTAATCCAGACATATGTCCTAGAAGAACAACTATTCCAACAAATGTTGGAAGCCATGCCATGGGATACAAGGATTAATCTTTTAATCCAGAGATACGTCCTAAAAGGATAAATGTCCTGGATCATTTTCTGTTTGGAGAATGTCTGTCCATCAACACAATGACTATCCATCTAGCTGATAATCATTTTCAACACTGTTGATAGTCTACATGGCAATCAGAATAATGTCATTCAATAGAACACAACAATGTCTATCCATAGTAGTACACAACTACTATCTGGTGGTACACAACCACACTAAGTAGCACACAGCTACTTAATCAATGACACATAACCACAACTAGTGGAACACATCCACCACAATAGCATACATCTATTGTCCAGAGACATACAATCTCCATAGCAATCATATCATCTGATATCAACCTGCATAAAGCAATATCATGATATAAATTGAGTCATTTGGGCCGTTCTTCCACTCACATCTGTGAGATCCAGAAGAGCATCTGCCCTCAGAAAGTAAAACATCAGCCATGGGCTATCTGGACTATTCTTCTCAAGCATAGAAAAATAAATTTCCCTGATTTTCTGAGCTCGAACCATTCACCTAACTGGGCCATTTCTCTGGCACTAAACATAGTGCAACTTGGATAGAATGAGTCTGCCCTAGGGAATGCCTGTCTCTAATTGTTGAACCTAAACCATTCACCTAACTGGGCCATTCCTCTGGCACTAAACATAGTGCAATCTGGAGAGAATCAATCTGCTCCAGGGAATGACTGTCTGGACCATTTTCTAAGGAAATGAGTGTCCTGCACCAACCTCCAAAACAGACCATTCTTTGAAACTGATCACAACTGTGAGCTTCGAAAGAATGACTGCCCAGTGAGGTGGACCATTCTACTTGACCACTACTCAGAGTGATTGTCAAGAAGAATGACTGTCCTAGACCATTCCCCCACACTAGCCACAAGGGGAATAATTGTCTATGGTACATCAAAAATCTATCAAACCATTTTCATTACGAAAATGACTGTCTAATTTGGACCATTTTCTGAACTAGAAAATGCATGTCCATCAGAAATCTCAAACTAGTTTCCAAACTGGAAAGGAATTTCTCATCCTAGACCATTTTTTGAACCGAAAAATGATTGTCCATAAATCAATACCACATCAATGCTCCCTCCCAACCTGGGAGTAATCTCTTCCTTTTTCAATAAGGAAGTCATCTCCATGAGTCCCAGTTTGCAAACTTTTCATCTTGGACAGAGATTTTACGAAAATATATGATATCTACTCATCTGTGGAGATATATTGGAGAACCACTTCTCTTTTCTAGACTTCATCACGAAGAATGTAATGCTAGATCTCAATGTACTTTGGTCTGTTATGGAACACTGGTTTTCTTTGAAGGCTTCATGTAGCTCTGATCATTACAATATATATCATGGTCGAATTCAACACTTTTTTTTCCTGCTAGCTCATGACATCGTGGCAAGGCTCAAACTGGAACATATCCAAGTAGCACTTCTTCTGTCATCATGAAAGTTTTCCATGGATTAGCAATCCATCATCCCAAGCTTTTGAGTAACTATTCTGATACACTGTCTCTGCCATATAAAGTTTTCACCATGCTTCTGATGTATATGAGATACTCTACATCAAGTTGTTTGAATCCATGAAAGGTCTTCTTATATCTGCATACATGAGTCTCTTTCTGGTATACCTCAAAAACTTGAGATTGCTTTACATAAGTTTCTTCCTCAAATGCTCTTATTGGGAAGAACAATCTTTTACAACCAACTAATGTAAACTTCAATCCATGGATACTGCAAGAGATATAATAGCTCAGATAGAGGTTTATCTGGTTTACGGGAACAAGTTGTTATCATTGTCTTCTCCTCCTTTTGGAAGAACCTCTAGTTCTGAATCTCGCAATGATTCCATTCATAATCATTTTTCACAATTTATTACATATATTGTTCTTCATCATATCTTCCATTACTTCTGCTTGATTGCATCTAGTGGGTTCAAACAAAACTGGTAGTCTTGTGATTCACAGTATAATAACTATTTGTTCTGGCTTTTCTTTCTTTCTTGGAAACTTCATGTTATTCCTCATGTTTCACTTTAGCTCTTGGGTCCATGGAATCTTCTAAAGATTCCATGCCATGAAGATTCCAACTTCTTCCTTTCATCATAGGATCATGGATGTAGATGGACAACCGATGATACTTTAAGGCTTCTTTTTGAACAAGACTTCTTCTAGAGTCAAACTAAACATGTACAGAAACTTTATCATGGCTGCTACTTTCAATTGGAACATGGAAAAAAACTTCATAATCCTCAATGGATCATATCATTTAGGAATAACTCCCTTCTAATCCTTGCTTCATGCATGAATGCATTCTCTTCTTTTGGAATTATATAATCAACTCCCTCCATCTAAGAGAGTCTAGGCTTTCATTTGCATCCTTATTGCCTTCTGCAAAGTGTCATGAGTCTTTTTCTAATTTCCTCTTGATTGTTGACTTCTTTCTGTTTTTACTTCTTCTAGTTTTCTTCAAGTTTGATTTTGATTTCAGCTTATCTTGCAATTGTTATTTATGTAATAGCTTCCACAGGAATTGAAACCAAGGATTGTCAATGTACTTCATCTTTTCATGTGTATTGCTTGACTTGTATTCATTGTGATAGCAATCCTTATCTTGTTATTCTTCCATAGGTATTGTTTCACTTGAACATCTTATCTTCTAAGAAATAGATATGAAACATATGTACAGAAACTATGTAAACATGGTATGTACAAGATCTATCAAGAATATTGTTACCTTGTTTTAGAAGAAGAAGTCAATTTTATCCTGCTTGGCCTTCTTTGAGGGTTCGCTTTCTCCGACAACTGATGCTTCTTGTGTTTCCTTCCTTTTCTTTAACTCGGGACAATGATTCTTGTAGTGACCATAATTTTGATAGTTGAAGCATTTTATTTTTGACATATCTTTCTCTTGATTTGGCTTCTTCCTTGAGTCAAACTTCTTCTAATTCCTGAATTTCTTGAACTTTGTTGTGTAGGCTTTATCATCATCTTTCATTTGGAATTTCTCTTTTGTGCTAATCCTTGATTCTTCTTGTGCACAACAAGTCCAAAGTTCTTCAAATGTGGGATAATCCTTCCTTGTGTTCATGCTTGCGGCAAATGCATCCCATGTCTTGGGAATACCATTGAGTACTATATTTACCAGATCCTTCTCTGAAATGATTTCTTCAATAGCTTGTAGTTAATCTCTTAATTGAGATATTCTCACAAAGTATGATGTTATGCTATCATCATCATTCATTTTCATGTCACGGAGCTCATTCTTCAGACTCATTACTTGTCCAATGTTTCTGACTGAGAAGAGGTTAGTTAGGGCATCGTACATCTTCTTAGATGAGTCAAGATGAGAGATGTAGGATATCAAGTGGTCTTTTACAGAGCCCACTATGATACTTATGGCATTGATGTCACTGTCCTTGAACTTCTCCATAATTGCAATGTTCTAAGGTTCTTTCTCTTTTCCTTCTTCAAACTGTGGTTCGATAATCTTTCCTTTCACGATATCCAATACTTTATTCTTGGCAAGGATGGGATCAATCCTTGTCTTCCATGCTCTGAAGTTAGAAGCCCCTTCTAACTTGTTTTCTGACTTCATAGAGTAAGTCATGACTGCTTTGACTTTGTCAACCTTTGACTTTGACCAAAAACTCAAACTTGGGGTCTTAGCTTGTTGAGAGTACTAGGAGGTGCGTTAGGGTTAGGGTGCACTAGGGTATCCATAAATTAGGTCAATCTCATCACTTAAGGTGCCTCAACAAGAGGGTTATGGTTTCGTTGTTGCAACAAAAACCGACTGCAACTGCAATTGTAACTGAGCAAATCATCCCAATCTATCTTCCAATGGCTAGACTGTCTGAAGATAGTGTGGGCCCATAACCTGTTATATATAATAGATGTGATTATTTAACCATAGACAATATAGTAATATTTCCACCCAACCATAGGCCCAAGCCACCCCCGAGCACCTTCACCCTTATAGAGAATGATTATGGAAGCAAACCCTAGGCCTAATAGACAATCAATGTAGCGTACCTCTCTCTAGAGCTATCACACAAGGCAGAAAGTCCAAACCATAACTAATAGAAAGTCTGAGCCTAAACCGAGAATACAGGTTGCAGTAGCTGCAACTGCAACTACTCCCCAGACTTGCGCACTTAGCCAGTTTCTGCAGTGCACACTCCTTCACTTCTGCAGTTTCAAGCTGTATATGCCAAATGAGATATGACAACCTATATTTGTATTGTTTCTTCTCAGCTGTATGGGCTGACTTCTCATTTTGGAGGATAAATACTCAATATTAAACATTTCCTTTAGCCGACTTGTCTTCTAGGGTTATGTCCAATGCTTTAGGGTTTTTTCTTGCTTCCTGGAATATTTTATTCTTGTCAGGGTTACACATGGAGGTTAATACCTCACGCAGCTACCATAATATCAATAAAGAGAGAAAGAGAGCTTGGGGAAGGAAGAGTTCATCTAGAAGAAAAGAAGAGAAGATATGCTAAAGAGACCAACAAATACAACACATCATACAATCCTTACCACTATTGTAGCTACCTTTTCTTCATGCAAAAGCCACACATATTCACATCATTCCATACAATGTATTGCTAGAATGTGATTTAGTGATTAAGAGGGAGAAAGAGTGATTTGTTGTCCAGGAAAAGAATAAATAGAGCAAGTTGTATTGTTGTAGTTGTACCCTCTTTTCACAGGTCATACACGATTGTTTGAGGTGATTTTAATGACCATACAACCACTGGTGCAAAGCAGGTTGCAGAGGTCACCTTGTAAGCTTTGATCAAAGGAATGAAAATTTGGTCTAAAGGAGAAATCCCTATGTAAGTGTTTTATTTCATTCATTGTTTGTTTTCCAGACACTATGTAATTGATGCAAAGTTCAAAAATTTACTTTTCTAATTGTAAATAAATTATGTTTGAGTTATTTAGCATGATAACATTAGAAAAATAGTCACTTAGGTTGAAAAAATCATATGGTATCATAGCTTCTTTGTTTAAGTGATATCCTCAATGATTTATAGCAATAAGTCAACTACCAGAAAGAAAGACCAACAGTTATAGAGGGTTTCATTATTTCTTTTAAGGTCAAATTTTCATATCTGGGAGTTTGTGTATTAGATTTTAGATATGGCCTCAACTAGCCTCATATTCAAGGACAGACTTGAAGGCACCTCAAATTTCTTATCATGGAAAGTGAGAGTTACACTCTTATTGGAGGAGAACGATCTATGGGATATTGTCAAGGATGTTGTACCTTTCCCTAGAAATCTACGACAATTGGCAACTCACAAGAAGGGAATGAGGGCCAAGTGGATGACCATCAATTCCATAAAGGATCATTTGATTCCTCATATATCCAAGAAGAAGACAATAAAGGAAATGTTTGATGCATGGATAAGCCTCTCCCAGAGTGAAAACATAAACAAAAAGATGATACTGCAAAACAAACCCAAATCCACAGAGATGACCAAATTAGATTCAATGATCGTTACCTTATGAAGGACAAGCAAATTTGCAATCAACTTGTAGCAATCAAGGAGAAGGTTGTAGATGCAAAGGTTGTGAGCATGAAACTAAATGGATTCCCAGCTTCATGGTAACCATTTTTCAAAGGTATTTGTGCTCATGAGAACCTTCATAAATTTGGAAGGCTATGGGATGATTGTATCCAAGAGGAGACTTGAATGGAGTCAAAGCTAACAAGAAGGGTGGTGACAAAAACCTAGTCCTATTGGGCAGATAAATAAGGACAGAGGTAAAGGACCCATCAAGGGTTAGGGAAAGAGTGAGGAGTCATCCTCACAACCAGGAAAGAAGAACATGAGTAAAATCAAATGGTTCATTTGCCATAAGCATGGTCATTATGCATCATAGTGTCCAGATAAGAAGAAGGGTAAAGGGAAGCAATACCAGAAGCAAGTATCAACCTTTGCAAAAACTCATATGAACGAGTTTATTGTCAAGATCAAGAACAATTTATCGACAATAGCTTTCTTTTCTATCAACACAATTCTAAGGAATGTAATGTATCATATGTGGACAATGGAGCATATCATCATATGACATCAACCTGACAATTATTTTCTAGTCTAAAGAGGTAGGATGTGAGAGTAAAATTTGGGCTTAGTGATGATGAGAAGTACCCAATAGCAGGAGTTGATACTATTATCTTCCAACTCGAGTTAGGTAACTCTTTAGATTTTGACAATGCCTTTTTCATTCCACATCTCGGAAAGAATGGTCTTTCAATTTTGGTTATGAAGGATAAGGGCATTGAGTTTAGTTCAAGAACCAACAATTCCCCATCAAAATGAAGGAATCTACCCCAAATACAGTAAGAATAATAAGGGTTAGAGAATGTAATATTTATAGATTGTAGGGTGAACCTATTCAAGCCCTAGTTCATAATAGTGACAACTTGTGCGAATTAAAGAATAGGAGGATGGGACACCTGCATCACAGGGTGTTGCCTATTATGAGGGAGATAGTAACGGGTCTTCCAAGAATTTAGTATTGAGTAACAAGGAGTATGTAGAGAATGCATGCTTGGAAAGCATACCAAGGTCTACTTTCTCAAGCATCAAGCATAGGTCTAAGGAGATTCTAGACCTAGTACATTCTGATGTTTGTGGACTGATGTCAGTAGCATCAATCTCAAGGAGCGTGTACTATGTTTCCTTCATTGATGACTTAGCTCACAAAACCTAGATCTACTTCCTAAGGACCAAGGATGAGATCTTTGGCTGGTTTTAGGAGTTCAAAGTTCTAGTTGAAAACCAGAGAGGGAAGAATATCAAAGTCTTGAGATCAAACAATGGGGGTGAGTATTGAAAAGATTTCCAAACTCTAGGTGATTGTTGTCCTATGCTTCTTTATTAAATAAATCAGATATTAAATTTACTCGATAACAAAAAGAAAAAAAATATGAGGATGTATCAATCACACAGATGGATGGAAAATACAGCAGAAGCATAAAATACCAAACAAAAAATTTATCCTTCAAATGAACTTATCATTAATGACTCAAAACTTACAAGGACACCTAAAAAATGAGGTGTTCTTCCTATTAATAAAGAAAATTGCAAAAAATATCTGAGAAGCCTGTTGAACTAACGTGTCCATATGACTATACAACTTGTCCATATAGAACTGTCAGTGCAATTGTAGGGAATCATTGTTTCCCTCTGTCTCTTCAACCTACAATCACTACAAATTGATCCTCTCAATAATTCACTACTTTCTCTCTTCCTCGACCTCGTTCTTCACCTTCGTACAAAACTATCTTCATGAAGAATGAATGTGTCTTCACCCTCTACCTTGACTTTCCTTTATATTTTAGTTGAAACCCTAATCTCTTAGTGAGATCAACGGTTGAGATTACTCCAAATCACTAATGCATTAAAATGCACTTTATTAAACTCAACATCTAATTAAAATACTTCAACTTAATAAATAAAGTGAATTACAAAATAGATTCGACATGGACGACTTCACGCACGTTTGACAAAAAACATGTGCATAAGTTCTTGTCCAAGCTACAAACATCAACACTCCCTCTTACCGGGGAAGGAATTCTGTACTAATCCAAGTTTGTCCCTAAATGCTTCAAACTTTCATTTTACTAAAGGCTTGGTTAGAATATCTTCAACCTGTTGATCTGTGGGTACATATTGGAGCTTCACTGCTCCTTTCCAAATCTTGTCTCGAATGAAGTGATACTTTATCTCTATGTTCTTGGACCTATGACGAAATAATGGATTCTCAAAGGGATTGATACAACTCTGATTATCACAGTAAATGACTATGGGATCCAAATCCTCATCAAATAATCTTGATAGTACCTTGCGAAGCCAAATGGGTTCACAACTAGCAGTACTAGCTGCCATATACTTTGCCTTTGTTGAGCTAAGGGCCACTGAAGTTTGTTGAAATATTGTAACTGCAAAGAATATTCTAATTATTATTGAGTTATTATCATATAGATCAATCCCCTTTTGGGATTGATCATGTCGAGACTTATGTATGACCAAATCCCCTTTTGTGGATTAATCGTGTCGAGACTTATGTATGACCAAATCCCCTCTTTTGTGGATTGGTCAAACCCTAATTATATCATCCTAATTGAGAAGTCGGGCCCCAAGGTTAATTAAAGTGGCTTTAGTCACTAGTTAAAGAAGTCGACCCTACCCAATGAAGATACACCACCCTAGGGCCTGCCAACTAATATAAATAAGAGTGGAATGCGCCTCATTAGCACACTCATCAAGTGCGTAAGTTTGGAGATAGTTGTAGTTGGGAGAAGAAGGAGAGAGAGGCACATTTCTCAGTCTTGGATATTCTCTAGTGTTTGGTCTTTTATCTTGGCATTGTATTGGCAATCTATATTAAGGAAGTTTTTTTGGGGTTTTCTCCCCCATGAGGATTTTCGAGGAGAAATGTTATGTATCTTGTGATTGTGTTTCTCTTAGTGATCCTGCATATGCTATTATTGTCTAGTAAATTGAAAAAAACTTAACATGGTATCAGAGCTAAGATGAAGAGAGCACCTTTCACTGGATAATAAAAAATGTCACTATTGTCGTACAAAAAAATTAGGGGTTTTTTTTGGAGAGGAATTTCAACCTAAAATACACCTAGGGAAGTGTGCCCTAGCCTAGCAAACTTATTGGCAGCTTGAGTGCACCTTTTTTGTGGCCAGAACCTCTGGGAAGTGAAACCCTACTTTTTGGTTGGTACCATAAAACCGAGAAACCAGAACCAATACCAGAAGTACCAGTCCAGATTTTCATTGAATTTGTTTCAAGGGGTAACATTTGGATTTTCTGAAAATAGACTGCACCAGCCTACTCACCTCAGTCAGGCACACCTCCTGGTAAGTTCAGATTTAATTTCTGAGCACTTTCATTTTTTTGTCATTTTCCCAGCTCTAGGTCAAGATGTTTGCAAACACCAAGCTTGTTGACAAGTTGGAAGGTGTGGAAAACTTATGTGCCTAGAAGTATAGGATTGCACTCATTCTTGAAGAGAATGATCTTGCAAAATTCATAGAGGAAAATGTACTGGAACCCGAAGAAGATGTCGCGAAAGCAAAGTACTAGAAGGATATGGTTAAGGCTAAAAGAATCATTGCAGACTTTATTAAAGATCACTTGATCCCTCAAGTGGCTACTAAGAACACTCCAAAAGAGATTTTTGATGCCCTTAACAGAATGTATGAAGGAAAGAATAATAACTGGAAGATAAATTTGAGAACCCAACTCGAAAGTACAAGGATGCAGAAAGGAGAAACAATCCATGACTATTTCTCTAGGATTTCTCAATTCAAGGAACAACTAGAAACAATTGGAGATAACCTAATGAATATGAAATCATAATGCTAGCTCTTAATGGTCTCACAATACCTTGGGATTCCTTCATCTAAACCATCTATGCAAGAAAGGAGAAACTCCATTTGGATAGTCTTTGGGAAGAATGTGTTCAAGAAGAAGCAAGAGTATCTAACCGAGAAGTAGTACTATTTAAGGGATGAAGATCAAGCCCTAGCTACTCATGATAAAGGAGGAAAGAAAAGAACTCATTTCCAGAAGGAAATGCATCAACATAAGGAATCTCACTCCCCAAAGAGATTCACCCACTCTCATAAAGAATCTCACCCTCCAAGGAGATTCTAGAAGTTTCAAAAACGTCAAAGAAGAGAGAAAAAATTATCCTCTTATCAATGCTACCATTGTGATAAGATGGGACACATTGCTAAGAATTTTCCAGCCAAAAGAGATGAATACAATAAGAGAAATAACAAAAGACATCATGCTCATGTAGTTGAAGATGATGAGCCACCCACGAAGATGACTAAAGAAGAGATTGAAAACTATGTTTTATTTTCAGCCCTCTCAGGATTCGTGTCACCTGGAGAGGATACTTGGCTCATAGACAATGGTGCTTCCTTCTAAGAACATGACACATCAAAGAGACATTCTCTCTAGCCTTACAGTTTAGAACTTTCCCCAGAAAGTTACCCTCATATATTATTACGAGTACCCTATCAAATTTGTGGGAGAATCCACCTACAAACTTGATTCAGGGACCCTGATGAAGATGAAGGATGTACTATATGTACCAGGTTTGACAAAGAAATTACTTTCTATCTCATATTTAGATAAGAAAGGATTCAGAGTTGCTTTCATAGATGGTGAAGTTATTATGTGGCCCAAAGGAACAATCATAGAAGATGCAATTGTTATTGGAACAGAAGAAGGTGGCCTATATAAGTTAAAAGGTCACTCAGATGCAACCTTGAATCACTCCATTGAGAGTCCATGTGAACTTTGGCATAGAATATTAGCCCACATAAACTACAAATCCTTACCATATGTAAGCAAGGCAATTAGAGGTCTACTAGAATTCAAGGTTGATCATGAAGGTGTGTGCAAGGGATGTGTAAAGGGAAAGAACATAAAGAATCCTTTCCCGAAGAGAGAAAGTAAAGCAGGAGTCTTGGAACTCATCCACTCAGATGTATGTGGCCCAATGCCATCAACCTCTCTTAGTGGGTATGTATATTATGTGTCATTCATTGATGATTATTCTCGCAATACCTGGGTTTACTTATTGAAATCAAAAGATGAAGTGTTTGGAAAATTCAAGGAATTCAAAGCCTTGATGGAGAATCTCTCTAAAAGAAAAATCAATATACTCTGGTAAGATAATGGAGGAGAATACACCTCAAAATATTTTTGAAGCTTTTGCAGAGATGTCAGGATTAAGAGGGAGCTCACCACTCCCTACAATACTCAACAAAATGGTGTAGAAAAAAGAAAGAATATAACTATAATGGAAGCAGTGAAGACTATGATCCATGAACAAAATCTTCTAATGCACTTATGGGTTGAAGTAGCAAGAATAGCAGTGAATGATCAAAACAGACTATCTCATAATGCACTTGGATTCAAAAACCCCAAAGAAATGTTCTCTGGAAAGAAGCCAAAAGTAAGCCATCTCAAGATATTTGGTTGTCCAATGTTTGTACACATTTCGAATGAAAGAAGTACCAAGCTGGACCCTTCAAGAAAGAAGGGAATATTTGTTGGATACTATGAGGTCTCTAAGGCCTTTAGAATTTATAGACCAGGTTACCATCACATTGAGATAAGCAGATATGTAACCTTTGATGAAGATGCAACAACACTCATGAAGTCGAGGAGATGTCAACTTGAAGAAGTATATGAAGAAGAACCTATAGCTCCCAGAGTTGCAGAACTAGTGAGGGAAGTTACAACTTCCTCTGATGATGAGATTCCAGAAGATCATGACATGATAGAATCTCAAGAACCTCCCCAGCTGACGATCTCTCACAAGAGAAAGCCAGCTTGGGCAAGGGAACTTATACAAGATGGAGAGAAGTATGGTGCCCCAGAAGGAACCATGAGACAAATCAAGAAACTTAAGACATTCTCTAGTTATATGGCTTTGATGTGTGATCTCATAAAGAAGGAGCCTAATTTCTTTGAAGAATCCATTCAAAAGAAAGAATGAGCAAATCCCATGACAAAGGAATACCGATCCATTATAAAGAATGATGTATGGGAAATAGTTTCCAGACCGAAGGGCAAAGATGTGGTATCTTTCAAATGGTTATACAAGATAAAACATGTTGTTGATGGAAGTATTGAAAAACATAAAGCAAGGTTTGTAGCTAGTGGCTTTTCTCAAAAGGAAGGCATTGATTATGAAGAGACGTTTGCTGCTGTAACCAGATACACTTCTATCAAAACAATCATAGCTCTTGCAGCCAAGATGAAGTGGAAGTTACACCAAATGGATGTGAAAATAGCCTTCTTAAATGGTGTCATTGAAGAAGAAGTGTATATAGAACAACCTCAAGGGTTTGAAGTTGAAAATAAAAAGACTCATGTCTGCAGGTTGAAGAAGGCTCTATAAGGGTTGAAGAAAGCTCCCAAAGCTTGGTATGGAAGATTTGACAGTTTCCTGACAATCTTGGGCTTTAGAAAGAGTAAAGTTGATTCTAACCTTTACTTCAAGGTTATGAATGATGAGCCCGTTATATTGTTGGTGTATGTGAATGGCTTATTCTTAATTGGATAAGAAAATATCATCATTGATTGTAAGAAGAAGCTCGCTACAGAATTTGAGATGAACTGCCAAGAGGGGCGAGTGAGATAGGGCAATAGAGAAACGACAAATGCAGGTTTACGATTTGAGGACAGATTGGAGGGTGCTTCTAACTTCATTCCATGGAGAGAGAACATAGCTCTAGTGCTGGAGAAGCAGGGGTTATGGGAGTTTGTTGAGGGAACTCTAGCACCTCCAACATATCCAACACAACTTGCTACACATATCAAGAAGGATGTGAAGGTGAGAATATTTGTTGTGGATGGGGTGAAGGACCATACCATTTCTCACCTGTCAGGAAAGAAGACAGGCAAGGAGATCTGGGAATCTCTAACCAAACTATACCAATCAAACGACTAGAGTAGGAAGAGGATGCTTAGAGAAAATCTCATAATCACCAAGATGACCAGAGGAGATATTGTTTCATCCTACCTCACCAAGTTCACTCATATCATAGATGAGCTGGTAGCAGTAAGGGAAGTTGTTAGGGACCTAACCTACCGAACCCCTCAAGTGGGTAGAA
>CBVK0102818397.1:0-20348 GCA_900067695.1 Picea abies
TCTTATACTATTGTTCATTTTTCATTGGATATAGTTGAATGGTTTAAGTATAATTTGAAAAATGTTTTAAATTGTACATGATACCAATTCAACCCCCTCTCAGTATCAACAGATCCTAAACTATCAACATTCTTTTCTTCAAGCCTATGTCTATAAGAAACAAGTAGAGTATTATAGTAATATATCAAAGTAGCCTGATTATGAGGTCTAATAATTTCTGGGATTTTATTATACAATTTAGTGAAACATAAATTGAAATATTTTACAGTTTCACCCTTTTTATAAACAATATTGTTGTACTCTTTAATATTGTCTATTGGACTTTGAGGTTGTCCATATGTAGATTTAAACCAATAAGACAATTCATCCCATGTAGAAAAACACTTGGGTGTTAATTCAAAGAATTCAGCCACATCTTTCCCCTCCAATGAGTTGAAAAAGAGACACATACAAGTGCCATTCTCATTTTCCCCAATGTTATTACAGGCATTAGAAAAGTCAATGAGAAGTCCATTGACTGATATAATTCCATTTCCAAAACAATTATGCAAATGGTCTTCAAATTTAGGCAAAGGAGTTGTGGTTGGATCCAATTCAAGAGGAGAAGATACATTCCATGGAGTGGTATTTAAATCTTCTTCAAATCTGAATAAACCAAATTGTTTGATGACCTTGGTCAGATTTGTAGTTGATACAACAAGATTTTAATGGATGTACATACTTCCTATTAGGGAATATGTTGAAGTTTGTGAAGATTCTTAACCACTAGTTCTTCAAGAACCACCACATGATGAAGTCATTGTGGGTTTCTTGGGAGGAAAGGAGACTGAAATGCTTGTTTTTTATAAAAAAATATCTTATGAGTTTAATCTGAATATTCTTTATAACTTCTTTGTTCCTTCCAATTTCAAGGAGAGGATCAAATTTAGGAAATCTACCTCTTAAATGTCTTGAAATATCAGAATTAGTTGACATAAAACAACAAACTATTGAGGAACCATATCCTGTGTTTTCATATGAAGGGATTCTCTTTGATCCTAAATTTCAATGTCTCTAGCTATAACATCCGAAGAATACTCAAGTTCTTCCTGGGTATGGAAAATTACAAGAATTAAATAAAAAAGACAAGAAGAAATGCATCTTTGATCTGGAAATCTTAGGTTAGGTTGTTGTTAGGTATGCAAACTCATTAGTCAAATAATACAAATCAGAAGATGAAAAAGAACAAAACTAGAGATTAAAAATATTACTCCCCAGTATGGTCACTAAATAAATGTTGAAATGAGGAATGGAAAATCCTCACTCAATCATTTTTTATTCTCACTAGGCTAAGGTGAGATAAACGAGAATTTTACCATGGGTTTATACAATATGCAAAATTATCAACCAACCCTCAACAAATATTTTCTTGGGGCCTTATGCTATTAGCAAGTTATCTATTCTTGTTTAAAAAATGTAAAAATGTTTATGTGTGAATGTTTAAAAAATGAATGAAACAAAGAATACATACAATATAAAAACCAATAATTTAAGTCTCATTTGAGAATAAACCAGATTTGTATTAATGATGGATATTTTGAGTTACAATAAAATGCCTCTTTTCAAACCCCTACGAGGGTAAGGACCAAAATCATACTTATAATTCTATGATGGAATTTTAACAATCATACAAAGACAACTAGTTCCTAAAAGAAAATGACTAAGACCGAAATATAATGGATCAACCAAGCCACAAGCTCATCAAGTCTTGACTCTTCTGAATCATGTCAAATGTATATGCTTCTTAATCCTTTCTTCTTTTCCACCTTTATAATGATCTTTATCATAAGTATTTCTCTCTAATTCCTCAAGTCTTCTTTGTCCTTCTTTTCTCCATTTTATCCTCTAAAAGGTAGTTCTTCAAGTAGTTGAACTACTTTTAGTTACAAAAGTTAAATAACTTTAGTTAATAAATAGGAAAACTATTTTATATGATAAGGATAATCAATCAATAATATAATAACTAAATAGGTGGGGTCCCCCTCTATCATGCATGCTTTTAATTCCAATATTCATTTTTATTGTTTTTCCTTGTCGCTCCATAATATAATCAAAAATAAAAATCAACACCATAAATTATACCACAAACATGCATCAAAAATACCGTGACATATATCACTTTTATATCCCATAATTTAACATGATATTTTAAGTCTCAAAAATAAATATCGTGGTTCTATCATGTGTCCAAAATAGTGTCATAGCCAAATGTTAAAATAAACAAAATAAAAATAACCCATGGAATTTATTTTTGAAAAATTCTCCCCTTTCCCTAATGAAGTATTCATATTGAGACTTATTTTTTTGGATGCAAGTCACTCAAACTTATTTTTCTAATCCTTTCTTATTTTATCTTGGAGTGAGAAGAGGAAGAGGACTTAGACATGCTGGTAGAGGTAATTGGTTTCTTTCCTTCGTCAATTTGAGATCCCTTAGAAGTGATTTTGTGATGTTTTGGAGGAGGAGGAGGAAACATAGATGCATTAGTGGAAGCTAATAACACAGTTTGAACTGGTAATTTTGGGTGAAATAGAGGAGAGGGAAAATATGCATTTGTGGCAACAACATGAACTGGAGGAGGAGGGGGTCAATGGGCCATTTATTGGCACCAGAAAAATGATTAGAAGGTATACTAGACCATCCATCATTATGAGGATGCACAGGGGATTCAGGAACAATGAAAATACTAGGGTGAGGTTGCAAGACAACATTAGGAGACACTTGGGGATGAGGCAAGGAATTCTTTCCACCAAGATTTAAGTGCCTAGTTTGAATCAATTGTTGAAATTCATCTGAATCAACATTAAAGTGAATAGAGAACCTCAATTTCTTATGCCCCCCAAGTTCCCAAAATGTGTTAGACAATCTCCCTCTTCTTCCTATGTTTCCCCCTTTGTTACTGACATGACTGAAAAAGCTCATCTATATCCATCATAGTCAAATTAGTACATGAAGTATAAGACACAGTAAAATTAGATATCTAATACACTTTTTAATCATGATTAATTTGTCTCTAAGAATGACAAATCATGCAACATAAAACATATATGAATGGGAAAAGTGAAATAGAAATAGAAGTACAGCTTTGAAATCATTCATCCAACAACATCCTTATCTGAAATCCATACATCCAGACTACTATTTCTATACAAAAAATTGCAATGATATTCCAAACTTTTAACTTTAAACATGTCTACAAGTATTCCCATGAAACTTAATCATTTTAGAAATTTCTCCAAGCCATATTCAATAATTCATATATGTTGTAATAAAATTATTCCTTTAATCAATAATGTTGATCATACATACATACTATATTTCTTTCATACTAATTTCATCTTCATTATATAGACAGGGTAAGAATGGAAATAAGAATTTAAATGAACATGACTTGAAGGAAATAACTTATGTAAATAGAAATTAATGATGGGTAATGAGTCTATATAACAACCCACATGACTTTTTTCATTTTCCTTTTAAGTCATCAAAATATAAGTCATTGTATGTATAACCATGAATAACATGCCCATTGAAACCAATCATATGCATGAGCTCTTTAATGTACCTACCTTCCCAATCCACAACTATAAACAAGCATATCTTCATTATTAAATCCATGTTATTCCATGCTCAAAATTGAACCTATAATCAAAATAAAATCATAGACTGATTCCTAGAAAAATTCAACACGTTATGAGTCTAAAAAAAATGCAATCATAGCTCATTTCAATTATACTTCAATTATTTAAATTATGTGCCAAAATCGTTAACCAATCATGTTGTACAAACTATTCCAAAATTTTGTTTTACTAAATCTCAGTTGAACTCAAAATATTTCAACCATAATTTGTAAAATACTGAGAAGAAACATGAGGAAGAATCACAACTCAATGGAAATTTCATCCTATGTTTGGAATTAAAAGAGCTAAGTTCAAACTTGTAGCTCAAAGTTATAGGTTTGACATATATGTTTTCAAGATTGTCATATTTTAGAACTATTTTGAATAGTTTTGAATCGATAGTAAAACCCCCAATCGTTCCTTTAACACCCCAATGCATACAAAAAAATTTAATTCACAACTAATATTTGAAATTCCCAAAAAATTAAATTCCCAATGAGAATGGAATGACTACATGCAATTCTATAGACCCCGGTTCAAGCTCATGAGGCTCAAGATAAGGTTAGGGTTAAAACCCATCACCTTTTTAAACCATTATATTCAGGAGCAAGGCAAAATATTTAAAAGTTGAATGTATGCATCATTTTATAAAACTAAATAACAACCACCAAATTTGAGCCTTGAATAAGCCACAACCCATGTCAAAAACTCCAACCATAATCAAAATAAAAAATTGGATGCAACTCAATGATCATCACACAAATAAGGACATCAAAAGGTTTTGAACCCATACCCATTTTTTTCAAAAGAGAAAACTATCATGCAAACTGAGAACTAAAACAATGGATACTTCCAAGGGTGACAAGCTATTCGAGCTCGTTCCATTTCCTTTTAAAAAAATTATTGGAAATTGCATCATAACTTGGACATAATATCAAGGATAGGGTGAAATATGAAAACTTTGGTGAAGTCAACCTGAGTCTTAAACCCATAAAATGAGAAATTTTTATTTTATTCAATCCAAAAATACCACAACACCCATAAAAATTTAAAGAGAAATTGGGTTTGATTCTCATGCATGCAAACTAGGAGACAATTTTTTTCGAACTATAATGGAAAGTGAAAATATGGAAAATGAAAACAAAACACATTACTATACTTCATACAACAATCACTTTTTCTTTCATTTTCTTCAAGAAATGGTGGAGTACTGAGAGAAGACTTTCTTGTACACAATAATGCCAACCATATCCAAATATAACCAAATTTTAAAGACAAATATGTATTGCACTAGATTCTAAATCAATTGTGATCTCTTAACTTGTACAATGACACTTTAAAACTAGAGGTGAGGGGAAAATCAGCTATGAAACCACCAAGAGTGAAGATCTCACCATGTGGAGCTTAGAGTTTTTTCTCAACTTTTAACAAAGCAAATGTCCCAAAACCAAGGCAGAAAAGAAGTGATAGTGCATGGGAATGTGGAGTAAATACCCACCTCCTAGCGCCTTCAATGCATGGCTATCTCAATCACATATCAAACCGAACAAACCATTATGTATGCATGCCAACTCAACTGTCCATCCAACATAAATAACCCTCACAACATGCAAACTTTACACCATGTCAAATAAAATAAATATTGAACATGTCATCACATAAATCGTAACCTTGAAATGAATGATATCCATAAATCATATACCACATGTAATACATATTCACTAAGATAGCACTATATCATATGTGAACTCATTATCAAATTCCAACAATAAAACATAGAAAAGTTGCATATTATATACCTCAATATGAGTATGAGCCATATGTTGGTTGTATTCCATGCAAAGTATTACCTCCAATTTGATGCTTCAATCATAACAACCAAACTTCTAAACAACTTGTGGGGATGCCCATCACAATATGACCCAAATTAACACAATCTATTTTGTATGTAATCTCCATATATCGATCCCTATGGTATTTAAGCCACATATATAAAAACCATGTGGTCATGTATTGACCAAAAATATTTTCTTCAAAATATACAAACTATGACATAGGTTGTCAAATAATTTTTAATAGCTAGCTTGTATGCCATATATTTTATAATTCAAAATTTAAACCACATTCTTGGACTTGAATAAATTTCTCTCAAATACCCTACCATGGTGCTAGAAGACATAGAGCTTTTTTTATTCTTTGTACTAGAATTCAAGTAAATATTTTCAATACCAATCATATGCATAGAAAAATAACCATGAACTATTTCTTCAAGAGGACAAAACTGAACTATATCATACTAAGGAAAAGCTTAGAAAACCATTATTGTTTATATTTCCTCATTGGGGACCCCAACTATTAGCTATATAGTGGTAATAATAATAGGCTTCGTCACATATGCTTACCCACTGGGAGGTACAATGTGCAGTCCACTCTTCTGTCATATTCATGTGTGACCCCGCCAATGATGGAATGATACCTCTAAATATTTCCCTTCTATGATGGACCACCTTCCTTGGAGTTCCCTCCACCTTAGCCTAGATGTGTTACCTCTTAGGGATGTCTATCACTAATGAAAAAATATTAAATCGATGGATATTGGGGACCTTATTTGGTTTCAAGTGATGATACAGCACACGCAAATGCCAAATTCAACAATTTATCACTAATATATCTATGTCGCTCTATGCCTCCTATGGAAAGAAGGGACTGAAGATTGAATATTCTGCTTGAGATGGTTCAATTCTTTACAATAATTTATAATAGGTGATGGAGTTTTGAGTCAACAACAAAAACATGACATAACTCCAAACCATCAGGCAATCAAATATTATTCATCTAGTCAAATAGGAAATGCTTAACAATTAAAAATCAAGAGAACCTACCAAATCGGTGAAACGATCAAAATATCTGAGTTGGAAAAATTTAGGAGGGGCGCCAAGCCTACTAGCTTGGGGAAATTGTTGAGGCCTCAACAATTTGTGACACACTAGATGAAGCCAAAATTTATGCTAGCCTTTGTTGACTTATGAGTATGAAATATAGAAGGTTGTGTCCTTACCTTTAGGGTCCTTCTAGAATAAGTGTGTAGCAGGTACCTTGAAGGTTCCATTATGGTGGGTTCACTATTAATCCATGTATGTCAGCTAGTGAATCTTGTCTATTGTAATAAGAGGATGAATGATGATGAGATTTGTTTCCTTCAACTATGTCAACGATTCAGGTTGACAGCTCCATCATAGGGCTGATGTAGGTTTGGGATATAAACAATATTTTCACTAGGTGTGTATGTATTATCCCTTAAGTGTTTCTCCACTTCTCATGAGCATCCATAGCTCCTATGGAGTCACCATGGTGTCACATACCTTACTTCACTTCCAACAAGTGTCCATACCTTATTTTCTACCTACTAATATAAAAAATAAAACAATAATGAATTCATATTAGGTCCTTAACATAGGGGCCCAAGGGCCTTAACATATCCCTCCTCTTTAAAAATGCTTTTTCCTTCAATCTTGTAATTGAGGGTGTTTATTCACAAATTGCTTATTTTCCCATGTAGCTTCTTATATTGGAATATCATTCCACTTCAATAGGTACTCCATAATGGTTATATTATGAAGAGATAGAGAACATTGATCTATAAAAAAAAAATTGGTTCAAGAATCAACTTCCCTTCTTCATCTAATTATGGAACTTCTATTTGCACTAGAATAGTTTGTCCCAAAACCTTTCTTAAGAAATATACATGAAAAACCTTATGAATGTGAGAATAAGGAAAACATAACACATACACCACTTGTCCAATCCTCTGAATAATCTCGTAGGGTCCATAAAGTTTTGGAGCTAATTTATTATTCTTCTTTTTCTTGAGTGTGGATTGCTTACAAGGTTGTAGTCTCAAAAATACCCAATCACCCTTCTCAAATTTTATTTCACTTTGATGTTGATATGCTTGTTATTTCATCCTATTTTGTGCCATTTGAAGATTTTCATTAAGAATTGTCAATTTTTCTTTACTATTCTCCATATGTGACTCTTTTTCTTGTACTTTGGACTTATCTTGCAAAAAGTATGAGATGCTAGGAGCTGGATATCGATAAAGGGCCTCAAATGGGGACATTTTAGTAGATGTGTCAGAGGTAGTATTATACCACCATTATGCCAAATGAAGCCACATCATCCATGAGATTTCCTATTTAAATAATAACATCGTAGATAACCCTATAAAAATTGTTAATTATTTACGTTTGACCATATGTTTATGGATAATATGTTGAACTTGTAGCTAGTGTTGTTCCACTTATCTTCCATAATTCTTTCCAAAAAATTCTCGTGAATTTTATATCTCCTGAATTTTATATCTCTAGGGAAATTGTTGAGGCCTCAACAATTTGTGACACACTAGATGAAGCCAAAATTTATGCTTGTCTTTGTTGACTTATGAGTATGAAATATAGAAGGTTGTGTCCTTACCATCAGGGTCCTTCTAGAATAAGTGTGTAGGAGGTACCTTGAAGGTTCCATTATGGTGGGTTCACTATTAATCCATGTATGTCAGCTAGTGGATCTTGTCTATTGTAATAAGAGGATGAATGATGATGAGATTTGTTTCCTTCAACTATGTCAACAATTCAGGTTGACAGTTCCATCATAGGGCTGATATAGGTTTGGGATATAAACAATATTTTCACTAGGTGTGTATGTATTATCCCTTAAGTGTTTCTCCACTTATCGTGAGCGTCCATAGCTCTTATGGAGTCACCATGGTGTCACATACCTTACTTCACTTCCAACGAGTGTCCATACCTTATTTTCTACCTACTAATATAAAAAATAAACCAATAATGAATTCATATTAGGTCCTTAACATAGAGGCCCAAGGGCCTTAACATATCCCTCCTCTTTAAAAACGCTTTTTCCTTCAATCTTGTAATTGAGGGTGTTTATTCACAAATTGCTTATTTTCCCATGTAGCTTCTTATATAGGAATGTCATTCCACTTCAATAGGTACTCCATAATGGTTATATTATGAAGAGATAGAGAACGTTGATCTATAATTAAAAAATTGGTTCAAGAATCAACTTCCCTTCTTCATCTAATTATGGAACTTCTATTTTCACTGGAATAGTTTGTCCCAGAACCTTTCTTAAGAAATATACATGAAAAACCTTATGAATGTGAGAATAAGGAAAACATAACACATACGCCACTTGTCCAATCCTCTGAATAATCTCGTAGGGTCCATAAAATTTTGGAGCTAATTTATTATTTTTCTTTTGCTTGAGTGTGGATTGCTTACAAGGTTGTAGTCTCAAAAATACCCAATCACCCTTCTCAAATATTATTTCACTTTGATGTTGATATGCTTGTTATTTCATCCTATTTTGTGCCATTTGAAGATTTTCCTTAAGAATTGTCAATTTTTCTTTAGTATTCTCCATATGTGACTCTTTTTCCTGTACTTTGGACTTATCTTACAAAAAGTATGAGATACTAGGAGTTGGATATCGATAAAGGGCCTTAAATGGGGACATTTTAGTAGATGTGTGAGAGGTAGTATTATACCACAATTATGACAAATGAAGCCACTTCATCCATGAGATTTCCTATTTGGATAATAACATCGTAGATAACCCTATAAAAATTGTTGATTATTTATGTTTGACCATCTGTTTATGGATAATATGTTGAACTTGTAGCTAGTGTTGTTCCACTTATCTTCCATAATTCTTTCCAAAAAATTCTCGTGAATTTTATATCTCTGCCACTTACTACTACCTTATGAAGACCATGAATTCTATGAGTTTCCTTCATGAACCCTTCTACCACTTGTAGTGTTGTATATGTACTTTTATTCCCACCAAAATGTGCATATTTTTTGATTTTACCAAGAACCACAAAGGGAGTCCTTACCTTTAGATTTTGGTAACTCTTTAATGAATTCCATTGATATATCTTCCCATATTTGATTAGTTATGTGTAATGGTTTAAGTAACCCTAAATATTTTACCATCTCTCCTTTATTTCTTTGAAAAACCTGACATTCTCTTACAAATTTTTGAACATCTTTCTTCATTCCTTCCCAAAAGAAATCATTTGTTTTTCCTTTAATAGTTTTAAGGAATTATGCATGTCCTACCATCGAATATTCATGGGAATCCCTTAATATTTGTTTCTTCAACTTCGATTGAGGACATAAAAATATTCCACCCTTGTACCAAAGTATATCTCCCTTGCACTCCCAATGTTCCATAGATTTCATCCCTTCCTTTATACATTGTATTTTTTTTAATACTATTGTCATTTTTCCATTCTTGGTGAGCTTCTTACAGTCACAAGGGAATAGAAGATGTAGTATAATATTGTTGGACACTTTAATTGTCTAAATAAATAGATAATTAATGTGTTCAATATAAATTGTCAAACCCAGGGAATTTTTGTTATTGCAAGATAATTGTGCACAGTCTATGCTATATTGATGAAAGAAAACATTAATCAAGTTGCAGTATTGAAAGAAAACATAGTTTTGGAAAACTAAACACTAGCACAAGTTGCTGACACAACTAGAGTTCTAATCTATTGTTTTAGGATTGAAATCATGTTTGATTAATTGAAATCTAGATTGATGAATGTATTAGAATCTTGAATTATCTATCTTATTCTAATTTTCTATTTTCTCCTTACAGAAAGGAATTCTATGCTAATTGCATAAAGGAAATCTAATTTAGTTGTAGGGAGTTAATTCACACTTCTGATTACTTATTGTTGAAAGAAAAGTTTTATCTAGTACATAAAGACAATTCTCCAATAGTATACAACACTTGAATTCTGATTCTCACGAGACACATTGATGCGCATTTGACAAAAAGGAACTAAACTGTAACGACAATTATGATCTAAGAACGATAACAGGTTATTCACATACATCAAAGTAGCTAATCTAAAACAACAAAATAGAGGGGAGTTTGTGGGGAAGGTGGGCCCTTTCCTTCTCACTCAAAGAGATCACAGTAGGTTGGAGAAACTCAAGTCGCCTTCTTTATCAAAATCACCAAAATTGTTCAATTACAAGTTGCTTCACTTTGCTTCACAATTTCACAGCTAATCTCTGTTGTTAATGATTACAAAAGCTTTGTTATTTAAAGACAAAGTCATTTAGTTCAAAATGGACTTAGAACAACCTTGAGAATCCCATATTCGAAAGTCGTTCATAAGATACAAGAGATCTGTCATATTCATCAAATATAGACAAAGCATTAGCGTGAGCCAAAACGTGTAACAACAGAGGATCATTCTTTAGGATTCGGCTTTCAGGATCGGTGGCCATCTATTGCAGTGAGTGTAATATCTTTTAGAATTGGTGTGAATATGTTGTAGTCGGTGTAACATCTTCCAAGATAAGTGGGCATATGTTGCAGCAAGTGTGACAACTTCCAGGAAACTTGTGTGGTTTCTATAGTCGTATAACAACATGTAAGACTAGAACACAGTTGTAACAATTGGTGTAACAACAACAATCTTTCTTTAAGTCTTGGTTGTTATACACATTTTGATCATTAGTTGCGAATTTATGGGTAAAATATGAGAAATACTACCAATCAAACGTGTTAAATAAATAAGAATATCAAAGAAAGATTAATGACTCATACCTTAGGAAAAAGGGTCTTGGCAGTATTAAAATAGGCATTTAGCATAGGAGTGATAAGTTTGAAAGGGTAAAAGATATAGTGAAAAAGGGACATTTTTGGGTCCTAACATGCCCCCCAACTGAAGACATTGCATGTCCTCATGCAAAAACACTTTCAAACCTATCACTGAATATAAAGTAGGGAGATGACTCCTCCCATGTAAACTGCTAAGACAATTCGTTAAGTACTTGTATGAAAAACTGTGTGTAGCCCCAATATCTGTTAGCTCAAAAATTTGTCCTGCTTGCCTTGTCTTTAAGAACAGAGTGCAAAAAAGGTTCTTGTGTTTGAGTTGTTGGTGAACCAACAACTTATTTATTATGTAGGGATCTCCTCTTTCTTACTGGTTCCTGTGGAGCAGTAAGGTCAAATTCTATTTTAACTGAGAGGTTGACTGGTTCTTCAAGCTGGCCAGTGACTAGTACTTTTACTATTTTATAGCCTACCTCAAAATAGATATTACCACATTCAGAGAACTTGATCTCTCTATGTTGGTCCATAACATCTTTTCTAAGTGATAATATGTATAAGGCTATCCCCTCTAGATTGTTCTGACGAACCACCTGTAATTCATCCCTTAAGGAAGCCTACTCTACTTTAGGGCTGTCATTTTCTTTTAATAGTTTATTAATCCTAGAATTTGTTGTGTCCTCGATCTTCTTCTCAATTTGAGAAAAAAGTTAAGCAAGTGGCACATCCTCGCAAGTTTGTGTAATTGGTTCTTGTGTGGCAGATACACCCAGGACTTTTTCTAGTGTAGCAGTTGATTCTGGCCTGACTAATTCTTGTGGAATAGTCTTTTCCTGGATAGTTGGTTCTTGTGTAACAGCTAAGTTAGGGATGGCGGTATATTGTTGAACAGTCTCTTCCTGGGTAGTTGGTTCTTGTGTAACATCCATGTCATCTAAGGGGATTGGTTCTTGTGTAGCAGTCTCCATAGTAATGGAGGGTAATGGACAAACAATAGGCATTGCATGTTCCATATCCATCCATCCCACTGCTGCTACAGTAGACCTTGCTGACTAAGTTCTCCTCCTAGGTAAAGTAGAGACAAAAAATTTGTCTTTATTTTTCATGGGCTTTCGAGAGGAAGGGTGTTCTTCAATAATTTGACAAGAATAAGGAGGGCATTCTTCAACAACTATACAGGGAGGAAATTCTAGAATGCTAGGGTCTGGTAGAATCTGTACTTCATCAGTCATCGATGGATGTGCAGAATCATCAAGTGGAGCCGATGATTCTGCTGTAACTCATGTACATTCTTCCTGTAATGATAAAATGGTAGCATGAAATTCCTTGCACAAGTTGAAACCTAGAATACGTACCTCCATAAATTCTGGTAGGATCTGAGTATGAGCAGACTCAGGACACTCTATGGTAGCATCTGGTACAACCCTGTTGATGCCCCTCTTATATCTTCTTGTAGGCTTAGGTTTTATTTTCTGAGGCAATTCAGTAGCAGTGATAATAGGGGTCTGAACTATTGTTGCATCACTAGGAGAGTTGCTTCTGTCGATTCTCTTCTAAGATTCTCTTCTATATTGACGTTCAGTTGGCTAAATTGATTCATTGGCAGATACAATAGATACTAGAACTATTGTTACAACAACAAGTGGATTTTGAGTTGTTGTTGGTGCAACAGGAGAAGGAATCGAAGTACTTGCAGTTGCAGTGGATGTTGGAGCTCCTGTTACAATGGATCTCTTTGACCTAGTTCTTGTCTTGGGTAGTGTAGAGATAGAAGGAAGGAAATTCATTTTCTTAGATTTAAGGATCCGAAGGAGTTCCTAAACCATGACTATTGCAGCAGAGGGTTGAGGCTCATGATTTGGTCCAAGGATTTCGATGTCAACTACTGGCTCAACCACCACTGAGGGTGGAGGGTTTAATTGTTCTGGTTCAAGAATATCAAGGTGTTTCTGAGCGGTGTGAGAGGTGCTTCGGATTTTGTGTTTGGTGTTCAAAGTTGACTTGCAGGCAGTTACAGTTGAGGTGTTAACTACTGGTGTAGTCGAGGGTACATGATTTGACTGTTATGGGTCGGCTATAACAACAGGCACATGAATTGACTCATGTAATGGGTCATTAGGAATTACCATTTTGTTATGAATCAACAATCCTATTAGTCTATGATTTGAAAGACAATTCATGGGGTGCTTGGATTTATTAACAAATTGAGCCATATTATGCAGGGCTTGAAGTAGGTAGTAAGGGATGTTGATTAGCTTGTGATGTTGCAAATGTGACAGTAGAAAAAAATCAGAAAAATAAACAACTTGATATCTCCTTTCACATGTAATGTACCTTTTTACAAATTTTGATACCTTCCCCCATGGATCTGGTAAGGAACTCACATATGCACCACAACCTTTAGTCTGTACTCACTCATTGCCCATGAGAAAACCCTTTTGTGCATCAGGAAGATGTGCTTTCCTGTTAAACCATTTGACTCATGTGGTCGGCAATCCTATCACTATCGCTATTCTCTCTTCTGTCATTGGAATTTGCACTCCGTGCACCATTGAATAGCCATATGTGATATTCTTACTGAAATGTAAGAATTATGCTTCATTAAACCCCTGTAGCTTCTTAAAATAGGGAATCCAGCTAGCCCACAGAGATATTTGATAAACATCTGGGTGCAACAACAATGTATTGAGATTTTTTGGCTCATATCTTATGGGCGTTCCTCCCATGACATTGTGTTTGTATTAGACAGTAAATTAGGAGGAGAAATCAACACCTAAACTAGAGACAGAACAAGTCGATCATGGATTTGCATGAAGAACGCAGTGTCACAGCAAAAAGATAAGTGGGGTTAGAAGGTGGCAGAGGTGAAATATAAAAATGAATTTTGAGGTTAGGTCGACGTGAATTTTCGTTCCCCCCCAAATAATATTATTGGCTTGCAATTTAACGGATTAGGACAATCATTCAGGTAGTCATGAAGGCATGCTTTCATATCCATATCAATTAGACACGTAAGATTAGCAACGTACCTCATAACTTACCACATGAACTGAGCTGTCGGAGTAACTGCACTATCCAACCACCATTTGATCCGCGTGGAGTAGCTGTAATAATGAGAGATGACTCCTGAATGTGAGAAATGAAAATATGACAAGTGGAGCATAAGTGGAGTCCTTTCTATGGTCGAACCATTGAAAAGATGAAGATGTGGATTTTAAGTAATGATGAAGCGGCTCTTGTGGGACAGAGAGAGCATAAAGTATTTTTTCGAAAATAGTGGAAATCTTGGCAAAACAACAATGTTGTTGTATGTAGAAATGGAAGAAATGCTAAGAATGTGGTGAATCAGTGTAGAAAATAGCCAAAAGGAAAAATAGCAATAGGTGTATCAACAGATATTTTGGCCAAATTGTGGCACTAGGTGTAGCAGTATGTAAATTGGCCAATTTGTTGTAAAAGGGTGTAACAACATCCAGGGCAAAAGAGTCGGGAACATGTGTAAAGCATGAAAATTGGCCAAAAGGGTGTAACAACATGTAAATCAGCCAAAGGGTGTAACAGCATGAAAATCGACCAAAAGGGTGTAACAGCATATAAATCGGCCAAAAGGGTGTAACAACATGTAAATTGGCCAAAGGGTGTAACAACATGTAAATCGGCCTAAACACAAAAATACTTAGTTTTTAGGAAGTTTTTCAAAATCCAAAAACTAATCCTTTGGCGTCTTCCGCTGTAATCTATCTTGTTGTTCTTCAGTTTATCTACACACAAGCAACTGTCTGATACCTTTCTATTCTAAATTTATTAGAAATAGAGAAATGAAAATGCGTGAAGAAAAATCAGAAAATTTCAAATTTGCACAACTTATTTATATACAAAATTTTATTTGAAAACAAAATGTCCTAAAGTTCAGAAGGGGAAGGAGTAGGCTCTGTTCCCTTTAAAAATTTGTAATCTGTATCAGCGGTACATCTCGATTTAAATTCTTCCTTGGAAAGTGGACACTAATACAAGCATAAGTGATGACCATTTGCATATAATTGTGTATTCGATCCATCAATAGCAATTAACCTGACTGTCCCATTGGGAAAAATAGTGTCTACCTTGTAAGTTCTAAGCCATCATGTTCGCAGCTTACCCTGAAATTATTTAAAGCACGAATCATACAACAAAGCCCAATACCCTTTTTGGAATAATTTCTTCTTAATGACTCGGTCATGCCATTTTGTTCTCTGCTGTTGAATCAATGTGGTTTGATGAATAGCATCCAAACGCTTTTCATCAAGCTCATTGAGTTGATGCAGTTTGGCCTTCTGTGCCATAGTCAAGTTGAGGTTGACTACTAATGCAGTTCTTAAGGTTTTTATTTTGAATTCAATGGGAAAAACATGGCTTTTTCCATATACAAGCTCATAAGGAGAAAACCCAGTTGTGTTCCTCCAAGTAGTTCGATAAGCCCATAGAGCTTCATGCAATTTGTCAAACCAATCCCTACAATGTTCTCTCACTATCATAGTAAGAATAGCTTCTATGACTTTGTTGGTACTTTCTACTTGGCCATTACCTTGTGGATGGTATGGAGAAGTTGTTCTATGTAAAACATGATATTGACTGAGTAGGGATTCAAACTTATGTGATGTAAAAGGTTGTCCTCCATCAGTTATTAATTCTCTGGGAATTCCAAACCTAACAAAGATATATTCAAACAAGAATGCTAAGACAACTTCTTCTGAGGCCCTGATGAGTGCTTTTGCCTCCACCCACTTGGTCATGTAATCTGTACAGACCAATATATAAACTTTATGATTAGAAGTTGGGTTAATGGGCCCTACAAAGTCCATGGCCCATCTCTCAAAAGGCTCTAACACTACTTGAGGCTAGAGAGGCATCTCATCCCTATGATTTGGCTGACCAATTCGTTGGCAACTATCACAGGCCTGGACATACTTCTTGGCATTTTGAAATATGGTGGGCCAAAAATAGCCCATCCTTAAAATTTTATGTTCAGTCCTTTTATCAGATAAATGACCCCCACAAGGGCCATCATGGCAAGATTTGAGTAGCTCATAAACTTCATCATCCCTCACACATCACCTAATTTCTTGATCCAGGCTTGTGTAGAAAAGGTATCCCTCTATCCAACTATACCAAGCACTCTTCTGAATGATTTTAGTTATTTCTCTTGGGGATATATGTGGAGGTACCTTCCCTGCAACCAAGTAATTAGCAATGTCAGCATACCAAGGTGAGTGAGTATATATGGAAAAAAAATGTTCATATGAAAAGGAATCATCTAATGGTGAATTATCATCATTTATATGCAGTCTTGAGAGAAAATCAGCAACCACATTTTCTTTGCCTGGTCTATCTACTATAGTGATGTCAAATTCTTGAAGTAATAACAACCATCTTGTTACTCTGGCATTAGTAATAGGTTTATTCATCAGATATTTAATTGTTGTATGATCAATATGAATAAAGGTAGGATAACCAGTGACATAATGCTTGAATTTATTGATTGCATAAACTACTGCCAAGAATTCTCTTTCAGTAACTATATAATTTAACTCAGCAGGAGCCATGTTCTTGATGATATAATATATAGCATAGGGTTCTTTGTCCTCATGTTTCCCTAGTACTACACCAATTGTAGTGTCTGAGGGATCTGAAGAAATGTGAAAAGGAAAAGCCCAATTGGGCCCTCTCAAAATGGGAGCTGTGGATAATTTCTGTTTCAGATCTGTAAAAGACAATTCACAATTTTTAGTCCAATGAAAGTCAACATCTTTTTTTAATAAGAAAAACAAGGGAGAGGCAAGTTTGGAATTTATTTTAATGAATCTCCTATAATATCTAGCATGCCCTAAAAACATTCTTACCTATTTCTGAGTTGTTGGAGTTGGAATGTCCAAAATTACCTGGATTTTGGTTGGGTCTACGTAAATTCCTGCATAATAAATGAAGTGTCCCAGCACCACACCTTCGCTCATCATCATATGGAATTTTTTTGTGCTTAAAGAAAGATGAGAATGTATACATCTTTTGATCAATTTTTCCATATTAGTCAAGGCTTGATCAAAATCAATACCATAAGCAGTAAAATCATCCATGAATATCTCCATACAGTCATTCACCATATCCGAAAAAATACCAATTACAGCTCTCTAGAAAGTGGTTGGCGCATTACACAAACCAAATGGGAGAACCTTGTAGGAAAATGTACCCCAAGGGCTGGTAAAGGTGGTCTTATCTTGGTCCTATGGAGCAATTTTTATCTAGTTATAGCCACTGAATCCATCTAGGAAAGAGAAAAATGTTTTCCCAGCTAGGTTGTCTAGAACCTGATCAATAAATGGTAGAGGAAAATGATCCTTCTACGTGTCCTTATTCAGGGCTCTATAGTCCACACACACTCTCCACTTACCATTCTTTTTAGGTAGAATAACCAACGGTGCAACCCACTCGCTATTTGATATAGGATATATGAATCCAACATTTAGAAGTTTCTGGAGTTCCTCTTTAATTATTTCTTTAAGATTAGGGTTCATCCTCCTTTGGGTTTGGAAAATGGGTCAGCATTCTTCCTTGATGTATATATGGTGGGTACATAATTTAGAAGAAATTCCTTTCATGTCCATGTAATCCTAGGCAAATGCCTCCTTATGTTCAATTAGTAATTTCATCAATCGGCGAGTTTCAGTAATAGATAAATCAGTATTAATGTTCAGGGTTTTTCCAGGTTCAATTTCTATAGTGATGCTCTTAGAACTGACTTTGGGAAATAATTTGGTTGTTGTTTTTTCAACATTTTCTATTACAACATTTGTTGTTACAACTGAATCGATTTGATTTATAGCAGTTTTAGAGAACATTTCTGGGCTCATCTCTTCTTGGGCAATAGGGTCAAAGATTACAATCAATCGGTGTTGCGTGTTCTGTGTAACAGCAGAGGGGTCATAGATAAAATAGTTGATTAACTCATCATCTATCTCATCTTTGAAACTCGAGGCTTTTCCTATAGTTAACACAGGCAGAGCACTTTCATCCTCAATGTCCATCCATAAGGAATTTTTGGGTTCCATACTGGGTCTAAGGGTAAGTTTTTTGTGTCGTGACCATTAGATATGGTCACGAAACCAGATCTACAACCAATGAAGGCATCATCTCCAGCTAACCATGGTCATCCTAGGATTAGACGGTGGCCCCCCCGACAGGTTTTGGGTTGCAAAATGACAAAATCAGCAGGATACTCCCATGAATCAACTGAAATGATTAAATCATCGATTACTCCTTCTGGTCTGATGGTGGAACGATCAACTAATTCTAAAATAGTGGGAGTAGGTTGGATTTGCATTCTGAGTTGCAGCAATTGTGTAGTTTCTATTGGCATAATATTAATTGTTTTTCCTAAGTCAACTAACACATTGGGAATATGTGTTTGGCTAATTTTGACAGTGACTATAGGGTTTCCTGGGTCACCATTTTTAATGGGTGGGGTTTTTCCTAACATCAGTTCAGACAAGTCCCCCACTACATGCACTATGAGGGGGTCCCTAGGTTTCCTTCCAGGTCTTCTGATACATAGATCTCTCATAGTCTTGGCATAAATAGGGACATCTCTAATCTCTTACAATAGTGGAATGTTAACATGTAGGTTTTGCAATTCTCCTAAGAGATTGAAGGATGGTAATTCCACAGTTTTGGTAATTTCCAATCTTTCAGGGAATGGGGGATCTGTTGATTCTTTAATAGGTTGATCAATTTCTTATGTATCAACAGATGCTTTTTCTCCTGATTCCTTGTCTGATTTTGAATATGGAGCATCTTCAATTATGGGCTCGACTATTCTCCCTGATATTAATTTTATCTCATCGCAAGGCATATGAGTAATAGACAGAGCTGGCACATTATATATATCAATATTCTGAACGGCCTTATTATTTGGGTTTGGGTTAGGTTGCATAGGCATCTGAGGTCATAAGGGAGGATTGTTCTATGGGGCATTGGCAAGTAATTGCAGTTGTTGTTGTTGATACTGGGGTTGGAACTGTTGTTGATAGAGGTTCAGTTGATGGTTTTGATAACTAAGTTGTTGTTGAGGGCCTCTCCAATCTGGGTTGCATTGCCCATGGTGACTCTGTTGTTGGGGCATAGGTAGTCATCCATTGGAATCCTGATAAGGAGGGAGAATTGGATTTGGAGGGGGAACATTCATCTAGCCATAAGGTAGCTGATTGTTCCAATAATTAAGTGTTGTAGGAGAGAATTGAGAGTTCATACCTTGGCCTCTTGCCTGCCATTGTCTTCTTTGTGTAATTAGATAGGCATCCTTTGCTTCTTCATTAGTCACCTTCATTGATTCTTTTACACCTGGTAAAGAGGGACATTTGTTAGTAGGATGATCCAATTCACAAATAAGACATACCTGAACACTGTTCAGTGGGCATTCCCTTTTCGGATGTTTGTCTCTGCACTTTGGACAAAAAATGGACAATGCCTTTTCTTTTTCTGCTTGTTTTTGTTTAATCTGCAAAGTATCAATTTGTGAAGAAAAAGAGTTAATCATTTCTATTTTGAAATCTTCTAATAGATTACCTGTTTCTGCTCTTGTTGGCCCTCCATTGGCTAATTTTTGTACCCTTGAAAAAGTGGTATCCTTGGTAACTGACTTATTCCTTGTAGTTCCTCGAGAACATCTCTTGCAAAGATTTACAATTTCTTCATAGGATTATTTAGATATATCCCCCTTTCCAAGCATATTCAGCATGTCTAAACAATCATCTCTAACCCCTTTTAGCAAAATAGTTTTCAGAATGTCCTTACTCACATCGAGATGTCCAGACCTTTGTAGATTGTATTGGAGTCGCTCTACAAAATCTTCAAGGGTCTCATCCTCTTTATGTTAAGCCCTAAATAATGGATCATTACCCCTTAATTGGGGCATATTATATTAGTAATGTTATCTTATTTATGTCGTCCGTATTCCATTAGTTGTAATTATACCTCCTAGTCTCCTATATATACCAAGGA
>CBVK0102818405.1:0-10607 GCA_900067695.1 Picea abies
TATACAAGTCATCATAACTTCCAACAGGGTAGTATTGTTCCTTAATATCATCCCTGAAGGAATCCCAAGTGGGTGCAACTGCAAATAATGTGGATCGTTCTATTTCATTTTTCTCACATAAACTATCCCACCAATCTTTGACATGGGGGATGGCCTTGAGGAGTGCAAATATAATATTTTCTCTATCGGAAAAGTTGTGGACAGAAAAACATCCTTCTAGAAGGTTTAACTAGTTATCTACAACATCTGCATCTATTTGACCTTAAAATATAGGAATATCAAAATCAATTTGTACCTTGAAGGGGGTGATGCTTCTTCTTGAGGTGGATACATCGCTTGTTGGAAGTCGTCAAAGGATTTGTGTGAAGATGTCCATCATCTCTTGTCCCGTTTTCTTTGTTTTCTCCCTCCATGGGCAGTTTCTTGGGTGTGTAAGAGAATTTTTCCTCAAGAGAAATAAGCTTGATACCCAACTCTCTATACCTTGACCGTGTCGGGGACATGCATTAAAAAAAAACAAGGAAACGACAACTCTGATACCACTGATCCATATTTATGATCAGAACGAAATGAAACCACATATTTATAATTTTAACATAGATACACAATGAAAAATGATAGAGATATAGTAAAACTTGACTTCTATTAAATAAGAGATATGTTGAAAACTATAAAATGCAGACTGAAAACAAACTTGCTAGAATGGTGGCATCTTATCTCTGAGAAGAGATGTGACAACTACTCTCATTCGTAAGAATATGAGTACAATGAGGCTCTGAAGGAATATTTAAAATAAATATGAATTCCAAAACCCTATACATCCAAAAAACTAACCCTAGGAGATGAAGCGCCAAAAATCACGTGGGCACCGTTGAGGTAAGTTAGTACATTAACTTCTTGGGGTCATAAATTTTGCATACGATCTTCGTTTAGGGTGCACAATATCCTGTTGGAAGAGTATTGATGAGGATCTTAATTTAGGGATCTCAATAAAAGATTTCAGCTATAATTGAGGTGCTCGATCGTGAAAAAAACATTGTTTAGGCCCTCAAACTGGACCCATAAGTTAAAAACTACTAAAAATAGTAAATTGCTAGAAATTTTCTTTGATCCAATTGGAAAAGGTTGGTGGCCACTGATATCCAAATGGATCACATCACGTGGGTTGTTAAAATATGTTAGTACCTTTTTACCCATCATTACGTCTTTCCTTGTCATAGTCACTTTAATATCAACAACTGTCCATATTTTTTCTGATTAACCACTTGCCTGCTCATCACTTTCTTGAATTGATTTAATATCATGCAACCAACTTTCCACTTATGTGTGTACTTTCCAAAATTATGTCATGAATGTTTCTGCATTCGATGGATTGAGTCCACTTTAATTCCCACTCTTATCACCTCGTAATATTCAATGCATGGTCGTTGCATCACCCTCTACATTTTTCTTATAAGAACAGGTTTGGTCAACGAATCAATATTCTTGTAGTTTCATCACTCTAACTGTATACTCTATTATGGCACCCAATGAACTCTCTGTGAATTTTTGTTCGCAACCCCATTTCCATGTACACTTTGTCTACCGCTGAAATTCTACTACCATGGTTTGCGCCTTTGGTTAGGGATTTGTCCCCAAATTCACTTCTCCACTTACAGTTGTTATTCGAACCAAATTCATCGACCCTCGGGTCTAAGTTTTAGATGATCTCCATGGAAAGTTGGAACACATACGACTGGTGGAAATCGAATTCACTAATGCTTCATAGTACCCATCCATGGAAATCCATACATTCCAATACTGCATCACCTTATATAATGGTTTGGTCTAGTGGAAATGGAAGTAATCAGTCATGCCCCTATGAGACAACATGCTCAGGAATATGTAGGACTTACTGGATTTCAGCACCACTAGTGAAGTCGCCAAATGCATTAAATTCATAATAACTCAAGTCCACAACAAAACCCTATTGATGGACAAGGGATACCCCATACATGTGGAAGACATCCACCATCTAATAGGATATTCCATGACAGGTCAAAATGTATCAGATGACTTCTAGTGTTATGGGAAGCATGGTAAGAAAAAAAGTACACTCACCCTCTATGAGCTCTATGGAACTCTCCAGGGATTTCATGGTGCTCTTATAGAGCCCATTAATGATCCACAGGTTTTTTTTTATTGTTATGTCATCATTGGAAAGGTAATAAAAAAATTTACATGAAACGAGTGTACACTGGATGCCATAGTGATGGTTGAATTCACTGAGAATTGCACATTGATCAACTGGTACCAGTACCTACTCCAAGAGATGTTGCAGGCCTATGAAAACATCCATGAGAGGACCACTCATTTCATTTAAATCTACCTTATTTTCACTTTTATGATGTGGAAATGGATACCTCCCCATGACCAAAGACTTTCTCATGGTTCAGAGCCTCACATTGCCAAGTTATTTGATTCTTGGCATGCTCGAAATTTGGTCAAGAATGTTGTTGAGCACAATGTTTTCCTTGCACAGTTTCATAGTGAGATGGTCACCGCAACTCAATGGCTCAGGATTCCATAAGAGATCCCCAACAAACAGACCCAGCACATCTGGTACAGTATGAATCATGACAATAATTTTGTGCAGTCATTCGGTGTTGCATCAACACTATTTCATATAAATCCTTTTGCATTTTATCTAGATGAAGTGTCTTTTAACAAGGAGGCTAGAGAGTAGCCAGAGGTCCTAAGGCAAGATATGTTAATAGGTGTTTCCTACACCTTTTTTTCCATTTCACAAAGGTATTCCCCAACAGAAACATTAGGTGTAGGCCTTAGTGAAAGCAAGCAAACCTACGTTCCCACCACCTCAGAGGATGACGTTGAGTAAGAAGGGGATGCATCACCAAGAAACATAGGTCATATACCCTTTTCCTCAATTCTTGATGATGCCCATATCTCTAGTAAGTAGTTCCATAATGTAATAACATTTGTCTTTCCTTGGAAAAATTTGTGTACCAAGTCCCCCTCCCAACCCACTATGGACCCTCTCATTACTGAGGCCATCCCACTTTCCTCCATTCCACCGCAATTACACACTATTCCACACTAGCCTAGCACTAAAACTCCTACTTACTTTAATTAAACATACACACCTGTCATCATCCATATTCTTGACGACCCTCCAATCCAACCCCAATCTACTACTGTCATTGAAGAGGCCTCCAACCCATAGAATGGTGGGAGCATCAATGGTTTGACCATGCCTCCATCCTCGCTAGTCCATATCCAGGATGATACCACCTTTCCCGACTTTTCTTCCAATCCTTTCACCACTATAGGTACCCCTACTCCATCCCCACCCACTTCCCCTCATATCCTGGAGGTTAAAGTTTCCTTGGATAGAACCCAAGAAACATCCTTCCCTTTACAAGTAGAGATAGGACTTGAGACATGAGGTATGATGGATGAGGACCATCCGAAAGAATAAGATAAACTGGAGCATGAGTTGATGGATTAAAAGGATGACACATAGTCAGTGAACAACATCACCTCCATCAAAGAGAAAGTGGCACCAATGTTGTAGGACCCACAACAGTGTACCTGTCTTGGATCTATACTTGGAACAGATATTGGTGCTTGCTATGCTTCCACCAGAAGTACATGATCGATTTTTGTGAAACTTCAGATCCCACTTTCTCACCTTAGAGGGTGTTGGTACCCTGATCTTCTCAGAGAAATCTACTTCAAGTGGTCAATCTGTTGCTTCATGGTCATCGTTCGATATTAATTCTACTAGTGGGGAACTATCCACCCTACCTACACCCCATATTTTGTAGCTAATCAAGGTTTCCACCAATCATCTAGAGTAGAGAATAATTTCTATTGAGCAGAGTAATCAAGAGCTCACACAACACACAAAATAGTTACAAGAGGTTATTCAGACCACTTATGTAGTTGTGGAACCTAAGCAGAGCCTGCAGTACAAGCTAAGTCTACTTCAAGGTTGTTTCCAAAAATTTTATACAGGTATGGACTACTCTTCGATGGTTGGCACCTGATATACCAAAGGACATTGGCCTAGTTGTTCCAGTTGATAGGGTCGACCTTGTCATAGATGCATGGATGCAAATAGCCAACAAAGGTGAAGATCTCTAGCACCTGTTGGATGCGATTGGGATTAAGGAAAAGTAGCAACTTGAAGAGATCCTTGAGAATATTTAACATATAGTCAAACATGGAACCAATTTTAAGTCCTTGCTTCATACCAGGGTTGAGGGGTGTCATCGACTGTTTGACATGGTGATGGAATAGGTTTTCCCATTGGACCAATGCCATAAGAATGTCGAAGAGTTGTGCACATGGCTTAAACAGATGAATGTGGAAGGGTGATCCATTGTTGACCCTATAGAGAAATTGGTTAAGTTTTTGGAACTCCAAGCTGAGGATGACTTCATATATGTGATGGATGAAGTTAACAAAGTTGTGACAACACTCCAACAATTCAAGCCTACAGTTCAAGCAGAGTACATTCTACTTCAGCAATTGAACTCTTTGGCTGAAAAAGAGTGGAATGCTTTGTTGGCTATGAAGACCCAGGTGCCTGACATCAACGTCGCATAGGGATTTATTGCAAGAACCTTTATTTTGGCAAGGAAATGGTAGGATATGGTTTCACACTATGAAACTTTCTGCGCATAAGCCCTTTCCATGGTTCTAGATTTGGTCCCTTCATTTGAAGGTGACCATAGCAAGCCAACAAAAGATTGACTTTGGATGAGTCAAGGATTGTGGTCGAAGACTATTGGGCCCTCCATTTTGAATACTGCCAAGTTTTTTGGATGTATAATGGTTGTGTGGAACAATATAGCACACCATCAGTGGATACAAGTGGTAGAAATCTAACTGCCACTGCACCAACAAGGAAAAAGAGTGATGAGCCAGCTGGGAAAAGAAGTGGAAATATCTAGAGCATTTGATCACATGCCATAAGGAAGTAGAATCAAGAAAGATTAACATTGGAATCAAGAATCCAATAATCCCTATGGAAAATTTATAAAGCATGGAGTTATCTAATGGGTTGGGGTTTGATTCTAAATTTTTTCTCTAGGTTTTCCAATGTTTCCGTTGTTGTTGTTCTATTGTTGTCGGGTTTTTTGGTTTTTTTATTAATGAGCATTATTAAGTAGGAACTACAACTGCCCAAAGTTTTAGAGTCAATATCAGATCCCTCATTGTTGATTCATTTGTATAAATCTTGATAGAAAGTAATGCATTCCATGTATGATCAGTTGTGATAAGATAATATATGTTGGATTATTCAAGCACCCAAAAAAAATTCAATGAGTGGATGAATGCATGGTTTATTTCCTATATAATATTTATTGTTCTAGGTAACTACTAGTTGTGTTAATGTTTAACAGTCTTCTTGATGTATGTGTTTACTTTAATGTTACGCAACATAGAATGTTCAATGCTTTTACTAGTCTAAGCCTATTAATTTTATGATATTTTTATCTTAAGTATGGAATTGTACTATAATGTGCTGGACTTGATGGTGTTTCCTCTTTAACTCACACAAGTCTCAGTAGTGCTTCTAGTGAGACCTCCTTCCCTTGCAGATGGTTGAATATGGCAACGCAACTAGAATACAATGGTACCTTTGTTGGTAACCTCTGAGAACCCCAATCTCAAATTTTGCGCCAACACCTACAAACTATGGGATGTTGTTATCCATTGATAGTATAAAGAATACTTTGTACTTGGGGACTCAAGAGCCTTCCCAAGGAGGAAGAGAGGACTCATAAGTTCTCATATTTCTCCAAGGAGTATCAATTCGAAGATCAATTTACTTGTTATATATCTCTTGTGTTTTCTTTGTGAATTCATTTCAAGTTATTGTTTGCTTAGTTTAAAATTATTTCATTGTTCTTATCTCTTGTTTCTCTATGCTATTTGAGCCCCTAACCAACTAACTCTCTGATGTGCCTTTTGGATAGCCTAACTAGATAGTTAAGTGTCCTCCTTTTTCTCACTCTTGTGACAAAAGGAACCCAACAGATTGGAGACCATACTGGGGACTTGAATCAAAATTCTCCCCAATTAGGTTGCTAGAGTGTTCTTTCTTACTTGTTTGCATGTCCAGGGGTCCAAACTGGCCTAAAGTCACCATTTGAGCATAGGATTTCACCCCATAGTGAGAGAAGTTTCTCAAAAATTTCATCCCTCCAAGTTTCCCACGTGCACATAGGTTTGGGATGAATAGATGTGTGTTACACACACATCTGCGCTCTATCAAAAATATTCAACCACACAGTCTGTGCACAATGCACGACTATTTTTGGTTCTACCCCGCACTTGTCTTATTTTTGCAAAATTGTAAGGATCGAGTTTCCCACTGCCACTTAGTAATTTAAATTTTATTTTAGTACTTTGTAAAAGCCAGTAAAAGTAGGCTGAGATCTCATTCTTGCATCCATTAACCTCACATCCCACATAGATAATTAGGGAGACTAAAAGAAACAATAATATCTTTGATTTCCTTGATTTCCACGTGGATGGATTAAGAGGTTTTGCATTAGAATTTCAAAATATTTCATTTTACAAAAGTCATCACATTAAATTTGGACTAGAAGACCATATAAACCAATATTGGAGTATGCTCTTTCCTCGCACCTTAATGTGATCTTGGAAATCTAAAAAAGAGGTTGCTTACATAAGTCTCCATCTCCCTTGGTAAATCAAATCACTTTCAACAAAACTGGTCAATCCTCTCCACTTCCTTGTTGAAAACTAAATCTTAAAAGAGTTGTAAGGGCCCATATGCTCACATGCATGCAATTCTAGGATAGTTTTGAATTTTTTATAGTAAGTCATGTATGGAGTTTAAAGAAGTTGTAAGGGCACACACATGCCCACATGCTCACAATATAGGACTAGTTTCAAGTTTTCTATATTATATAACACCTTAGGAAGATAAAGGGTCCAAGAAAGGATTATCATATCCACCATGATATCTCAGAATTTCCTTTCGTTTGTAAGGGTCATTTTGAAAAAAAATAGTATGTCATCTAAACAAGAGAAGTAAAGGACCACACGATGTCTACCATGATGAATTATTGAATTTAACTTATTAAAAATTGGTTTCACCACCATCACTCCTTGCACACACTCTCACTTATTCAAAAACCCTTTTTTTAGATACTTGAAACTCTTGAGGGATTCATTTGTCCAGAAAAGGGTCTTTGTTCACACCGCCATTAAGAATGAAGTTGGTCCTTGACCCCACCTTCACAACCCTCTCTTACATTCTAAAAATATCCATAATCAACCCACTTTCTAACCTCCACAGGAGGACCACAAAATACTTTGGTAGTATAAGTTACAATGTTTGGGATAGGGATCCAAATAACTCCCCATCTGACATTTGAAACTTACAAAGTTGTGAATTAGGTTTCCAAAATCCTCCCACTCAAGCATTCATATACCATAAGGTAGGGAGACACCTATGAAGGGTCTAAGTCTGAGGTCCAATTGTTCTTTGTGTGCCTCCTTGGGTCACCCAACCCTTCGAAAGCATCCAACCTGTGACCTATTTATGAGGTCGAAAATCTAAATGTCATGCTTGATGGAGGTAGCCTAGTAGCCAAAATTTAGGATTTATCTACCAAATCTGGAGATTGTGGGATGCAATCACACCTCAATCAGATTTTAAACAGTCATTGGGAAATATCACCAGTACTTCCTGGATATGCCCCCTTCTCCCCTCATTATAATTGATTGTTCATCCCTTCACTAGTTTCTCCTCTGAGGGTTTTGGCCCCATTGTCGAGAGATTTTTTGGAGGTTCAGTTTTATTTGAGAGGAAGGACGTTAAGTCAGATGGGACACATGCATTTTATTCCTACCCCCATGAGGATTTACAAAATCTCAAACCACTTTTCACATTGTCTTGATGTACGATTTTTTCACCACTTGAAGTACATGCAATTTTATGAATACATTGCTTAAATTAATTTGAAAGAATATTGTCCTAGAATTCCTCATCACCATTCACACACATCCACTTCTGAGCTAGAATCATAGGGGAACCATAGTATCCCCATCGTTCCAAACACTTGAGAAATTTACCCCTAATTTTGGGCGGTGTTCCTAATTTCCATGAGACATTAGCATTATCATCACATACACTAGTTAGTGCCATGGTACTAGGCTCAGGATTACTAGGAGACACTTTTCTTGGAACCAATATCCTAAGAAACTCCCAAACAAACTCTCCACCACAAGGAGGTGGAGCCCAAAATTTTCTGCAAAGTACAAGCTCCCAAAGAACCACTTCCTCCCATAACATGGCAGGTCCCACTCCTATCATGCCATTTTTGGCTTCACTCAATATCCATAAAATAAATAAATTGACGAATGGTCCCATATTACATGACCCCACTTGGTCAAATATGCCCACAAAACTACCTTCAAACATCCATAATTTTGAAGGGAAAGCTGAAGAAGACCCCGCCAACCATGTCATGTCATTCCACTTGTGGTGTTCTTCCAATAACATAATGGAATATTCCATTAATCTATGGTTATTTCAGAGAACCCTCACTAGCACATTATCCAAATGGTATGTGGATAAAAATTTTGGAGCCCACCCAACATTCAAATCATTAGCCAAAGCATTCTTTCAATTTCTTCAACTTCCCACTCATAACGATAATGGGTCTGAAATCTTGTCAGAATGCAAGAAACATACTAGTACGCACAATTCTGACCATATTCATGGGTGTCGTATATGTCGCAACCTTTTTAAAGAAGACACCACCCCACAACAAAGGCTAGATTGTTTCCTTCAATCACTCGTTCCCACCCTTTCTAAATATGTGTCCATGGCCCTCCCCCAAACTGAATATGAAGCTATAACTAAGGATCAACAATTTGACTTCATCAACTCCCAATCTGGGTACCTATACATTGTCCTTCCAGATGCTCCTCATTGTTTTCCCATTGGTCAAGACAAACTGGGAATATCACATGATGTTGATGGGTTGATTGGCTCCATGGCTCATACTCAACCACACACATAGTCAGTATGCACATATGGGACCAACCCATATTTCCAACCATATGGGGGAGTGTTATATTACCCTCCCCCACCCCCCCTACCACCGTTCACGACACCTCCTCTTCCCCCCATGGGTACCCAACTACCCACATCCCTTTCCCAACATGTCCCTATCCCACAATCGGTTCTTCAATCAACAACTTCCTATCCACTCAGTAATAATGGAGTGACCTCCACTTATTAAAACCCATATGGATCCATGCAAGGTAACCCATATCATCCTTTCCCCAAGCCAATGAAATATGTTTCCCCCCCACATGGAAAACACCAAGTGGGGGTCAATTTCATCCAACCTTCCCCTCTTTAATAGGTTCAAACTTTTGAATATTTGAATATGGCCAATCCAAGGGAGAAATAATAATGGTCAACCCCGACAAGGGAGAAATAACAACCTTCGAACCAATTACCCTTGTACATTATGTGGAGAATATGGCTATTACACTCAACATTTCCCCCAAATTTTTGATTTCAAATGGATGAAGGATTCCATGAATCCCCAGCGGGCTCCCAACGATCAAGGTCCACCTCAAGGACCTCCCACTTATATACCACCACCACCATCTATAGTATTACAAAACCCTATCCCACATCAAGGAGTCATTAATACTCAATCATAGGGGTCCTAACACCCACACTCACAAGGGCCATTCCCTCCACATGAAAAGACCCTTCTAGGGAACACCATCGATCGTAGTATCCTCCTTACGTTTGAAGAGGAAATCCTCTTACAAACTCATAGTATCCATTATGATACATCCTCTGATCCATTACCCACCACTTTGGATGCTCCCCAACCACCAACTAGACAACCATTGATGATCCCTCGTCCTAGCACTCAATCCATCACTTGCATGCCCCACTCACCCTTGCGCAGGAATGTGCATAATATGCATACTCAGGCCACCTATAGTTATAGTATTATTCATGATATCTCTCAATCACTCATTTCCATTTCAGTTATGGAAGTCCTTCAAATGTGCCCTTCCCAATGAAAATCCTTATTCTCATAGTTGGGGAAAGTAGATCATGCAGACACTCATCTAATCACATTCAATTTATATAGGGAAGACCCACAACTCCCATAGTTAGTTTCATTCCAAATTCCTATCAAAATATGAAATTTTATCGTCCGTCATTGCATCATAGATGAAGGAGCATCCACTTGTGTCATGTCCAAATCAGTGTGGAAGAAACTTGGTTCACCTGAGTTGATCCCCTCCATCATTATGATTCGAGCTTATGATGGTCACCCATCCCAACCAGAAGGCTTTCATCGGATTGTACTAGTCGAGCTATGGGGAAAGACAATTCTGATAGACATAGAATTCATTGACGCCCAATTGGACTATAATATCTTGTTTGGATGAAGCTACATGTATGCCATGAAATTTGTAGCTTCCTCGATTTTCCACACCATTCTATTCCCTCATAATGGGAAAATCATCACCATTGATCAATTGACCCACCATGAACCCAACCAATTAGGACACATTGATAA